>JBBPBX010011596.1:45285-55631 GCA_038048925.1 Garcialebias charrua | reverse complement strand
CTTCAGGAAGAGGGATGCCCAACATCCTCCCTCTGACCATCAACAGCACCGCAGTGGAGAGAGTAGACAGCACCAAGTTCCTGGGAGTGCACGTCTCAAAGGACCTGTCCTGGAGCAGGAACACTGCAGCACTGGCAAAGAAGGCTCACCAGCGTCTCTACTTTCTCCGCAAGCTGAAAAGGGCTGGAGCTTCAACCCCCATCATGAGCACCTTCTACAGAGGTGCCATAGAAAGTGTCCTGACCAGCTGCATCACTGTGTGGTTTGGTGCATGTACTGCATCCTGCCGCAAGAGCCTCCAGCGCATTGTGAGAGCAGCTGAGAAGATCGTGGGCACCTCCTTGCCCTCACTGCAGGACTTACACAGCAAACGCCTCACTCGGAAAGCCCACCGCATGGCAGGTGATCCCACACACCCACTACACAGCTGCTTCAGACTGCTGCCATCAGGAAGGAGACTGAGGAGTCTCCAGGCTCGAACCAGCAGACTGAGAGACAGCTCTGTTCATCAGGCAGTCAGAATGCTAAACACTCTGCCTGCTCTGCCTCCCCTCCCATTTGAACTGCCTTAACACTAAAACTTTCTCACATATTATCACTCAACACAAAGTTTTTAACACTAGACTCTGTGTCACCAAACGGGTTTTCACTAAACTCTCGGTCATGTGCTCATACAGTTTGCACTACTTCTCATACTTGCACTAATGTCTGTATTACATCACTGCCTATAATCATAATACTGTTTACATTCTCTGTTTACATTTATTAATACTGTTTACTTTTATTACTACTGCTTACATGTAATTACTACTGTTTACATTTATTTACACTACTCTAATATCTACACCACTGCTGGTACATATACAGTGTGCTCTGAACGGTCTTATTTAGGGATGCCCAATGTGCCTTACTGCATATGCCACTTTTTGCCTCTACAACAACATCAACTACTACCTCATACATATACTGTGTACATTGACTCATACGCTGCTTTGCCACTTTGCAAATGTCAATGCTAGAAACCTTTAGTTTATTTTAGTTATACTTTTTATACTCTTTTTTTATACCACTATGCAAAAAAAAAAAAAAAAAAAAAAAAACTCAGGACAGTGTTAGTTTTACTATTTTTATGCTTATGTCTATTATTATATGTTTCAGTGTTTCAATGTTTAGATGTTTACTGTTGCACCGAGGGACTGAGAGAAACGCAATTTCGGTCCTGTGTATGTCCTGCACTGTACATATTGCAGATCTGACAATAAAGTTGACTTAGACTTTGACTTTTGACTTAATGAGAGTTTTGGATGATTTACTGTCTTAAAATGATATATGTCAGGCGCGACCGGTATCTTTAGCCGAGATAGCTGCTAATAAACCTTAGCCGAGAGGCCGGAGCAAACGCGTTCGCTATTTATGTAGTTTTAAATTATGTCTGCGCGATCAGGTAACATATTTTTATTCGGGGAGGGTTTATTAATGAGAGTTTTGGAAGATTTACTGTCTTAAAACGATAGATCTCAGACGCGACCGGTATCTTTAGCCGAGATAGCTGCTAACAAACCTTAGCCGAGAGGCCGGAGCAAACGCGTTCGCTATTTATGTATTTTTAAATTATGTCTGCGCGATCAGGTAACATCTTTTTAGTCGGGGAGGGTTTATCAATGAGAGTTTTGGAAGATTTACTGTCTTAAAACGATAGATCTCAGACGCGACCGTGACTTTTAGCCGAGTTAGCTGCTAATAAACCTTAGCCGAGAGGCCGGAGCAAACGCGTTCGCTATTTATGTAGTTTTAAATTATGTCTGCGCGATCAGGTAACATCTGTAATTTCTTTTTATTTGTCCCTCCTCTTTTAACAAAACGAGTGGTGTTCCCACATTTTTAATGAACGAAAACAACAAAGTTTGGACTGTCTTCAACTGTATTACTCGCATGTAAACAAACGGTGTTTCCGGTCAACCGGAAGTCGTGTGCACATTTCGCGCAAAGCATCATGGGGCATAGGAATACTGTGGATAAAAGACGTAATTGATAAAAACAGGCCTTGACTGCAGATGCTATTTGTTTATCAAATTTTAAGTCCTTGTCAAATGTCACCCCCAAGTTTTTAACTGTTGGTCTGCATTTGGAAGTTAGAGCACCAAAGTTACAGGGAGCATCATCACCGAAGAAGATGCATTCTGTCTTTCCTTCGTTTAAAAACAAAAAATTACGGTGAAGCCACTGTTTAATGTCGGCAATACAATCAGCGTATGGGGTGAGAAGATTGCTGTTTTTGGGTTTCATTGGTAGATAAATTTGTACATCATCAGCATAGCAGTGAAAAGAAAAATTATGTCTGGCTATTACTGATCCAAGAGGCAGCATGTACAGTGAGAAGAGGAGAGGACCAAGAATAGAACCCTGTGGCACACCACAAGAGAGAACGGCAGTGGAGGAAGAAAGAGTGTCCAACATGACAGAGAATGTTCTGTTGGTCAAGTAGGCAGTGAACCACTTGAGTGCTGTACCAGAAATTCCAACATAACGTTGTAGGCGAGATAGAAGGACAGTGTGGTCTACTGTATCAAATGCAGCTGTGAGGTCCAGCAACACCAGTGCAACGGGACACTTGGCATCCATGGACATGGAAATGTCATTATGGACTTTTAACAAGGCTGATTCGGTAGAATGACGGGATCTAAAACCAGACTGAAATGTTTCAAAAATACCATGATTTTCTAAAACAGGTTGTAACTGCATAAAAACAATTTTTTCTAAAACTTTAGATAAAAAAGGCAGATGAGAAATAGGTCTAAAATTAGATAAAATTGATGGGTCCAGGTGAGGTTTTTTAAGAAGGGGCCTAACTACAGCATGTTTAAATGCAGCAGGGACAATTCCTAAACGAAGGCAGGAGTTTAAAAGTGTTAAAACACAGAAACCCACAGAATTAAAAAACCTCTTTCAAAAACCTGGATGGAAGAAAGTCCAGAGGGCAATTTGTTGAACAACATCAGTGAGAGTGGCAAGAGACACTGGTTGAAACTGTTCAAACACAACCAGAGCTACAGAGACAACAGAGTAGTCAGGAGCAACAGGATCAGTAAATAATACGAATAAAGTCGTAATATTTCAAGAATAAAGTTGTGGTATGCCACAGTGCTTTGGGCGCCCTGCTATTGTACTGCTGATGTCAGAGACGCCATGCTCGCCGAAGTTCAACTCCCACTGGACCCAAAATGTTAATGACCATCCTCATTAACTGCTGAGAAACAACAAAACCTCAGAACAGCACGCAGACGTAACCACCTACATCCTTGTAGCCGACCACTGCCAGAAAACTCCTCATCCACAAAATAATCAAAATCTTCCAAATCCATGTGGTTCTTCTTGAAAACAGACGTAGTTGTTTGCACAGTCGTTTCAAAGACCTGATACTGATAATAATCTGACGCTGATGTTCCAACAGATTAAATATTTCCTTGTTTGTAAAGCCAATACCAAAGTATAACTGAACAAGATGCTCAAGATTCATCATTTTACCGCAGTTGTAAGACTGCTTTTTCATGTCGGAGTTATGATAATATTACAACTTTATTTTTGTATTAGTTGGACTTTATTCTTGTAATACTATGACTTTATTTTCATAATACTATGACTTTATTATTTTTATTATTTCAACTTTATATTTGTAATACTACCACATACTTCTTGTAATACTACAACTTTATTCTTGTAATACCATGACTTTATTCTCGGATTACTACAGCTTTATTCTTGTAATATTATGACTTTATTGTTGTATGACTATTCTCGTGAAATTATGACTTTATTCTTGTAATATTATGACTTTTTTCTCATAGTATTATGACTTCATTTTTGTATTAGTTCATATTTAATCTCATAATATTATGTCTTTATTATCATAATATTATGACTTTATTGTTGTATAACTTTATTCTAGGAAAACTATGATTTTGTTGTTGTATAACTTTATTCTAGGAATACTAGGACTTTATTCTCTTAATGCTATGACTTTATTCTCATTATACGTGGAGAGCATCCTGTGCTCCAACATCAATGTGTTGCATGGAGGCTGCACAGCTGCAGAAAGAAAAGTTTTACAGAGAGTGGTGAAGGCTGCACAGAAGTCTATTGGAGTCAGTCTCCCCACCACCACAGACATCTACACCTCCAGATGCAGGAAGAGAGCCACCTGCATCATGAAGGACCCCACTCACCCAGCACACACACTTTTTGCCCCACTCCCCTCAGGAAGGAGGTTGAGGAGCATTAAGTGTAGAACCACTAGACTGAGGAACAGCTTCTACCCTGAGGCTGTTAGACTCATGAATAAATAACCAGAATAATCACTGTGAAATATCACATCATGTTGCTGCTGATCTGTTTCATGTTGCTGCTGATCTGTTTCATGTTGCTGCTGATCTGTTTCATGTTGCTGTGTTCATTTGTGCTCATCTGCTCATACAGACTCATGTTCGTGCTGCTGTTTGGAGTAATGTTTTTTATGATATTAGTGCTTAGTGCATTTTTAGTTCATGTTTTTCTTAGTTCATATCTTAGATCTTATTACTGTTTTTCTTTTTACATTTTATTGTTGGATGTAACTGGGACCCTGTGTACATAATCTCGTTTCATCACATGTATCACATGTGGTGCGAATGGCAATAAAGAATACTCTGATAATACTACAACTTTGTTCTCGTAATACTGTGACTTTATTTTTGTACGATTTGATACTAGTAATTCTATAACTTTATTCTCGTAATACTGTGAGTTTATGTTCATAATTTCATGACTTATTTCTCGTAAGGTCTTTTGGTTTTTCTTATCGTGGCCCTAATACTCCATCGTACTAACATGTTAAGCTAATGTGTATCATTTATTGCTCCAAGGGCCAGTTTACAGATTATGTCTTATCATTCTAAAGGATATTGGAAATACTTGTTTTATAAAGGAGGGCAGCTGTGGCTGAGTGGTTAGAGCAGTCGCCCTCCAATGGGAGAGTTGGGGGTTTGATTCCACCAGCAGTCACATGCTGAAGTGTCCCTGGGCAAGACACTGAACCCCCTCATTGCCTCCGATGTGTGTCCCATCAGTGTATGAATGTGATAAAGCACTGATTATTATCTGTATAGCTCTAGTAGAGTGCTGTATTAATTGGTAAATGAGGGCACAGATTTTGTTGTAAAGTGCTTTGAGTATCTTGAAAATACAGAAAGGCGCTGTATATGTATAAGTACAGTCCATGTACCATTTATAAAGCATGCTAACTTTGCTACTATGAGAACAAGTCTGAAAAAGGTCTTCTAGATTATCTGTCATAAAGAAAATGTATTTTCCAACTCTCCATGCAGCCCTTTGATTGCTTTAAACACCTTGATGTGGCCCTTTGGGGAAAAAATGTTTCTCTGGTTTAAATAAATAACGAATGTGTCCATTTGCTATATTTATCATACTATAACTTCATTATACTATTATAGCACATTGTTTGCTCTTCAGGGTTTATTTTTCAGCAATAGCATGTCAGTGCACAAATAATCTGCAGTGAAAGCTCATGCCATTGACGCTGCAGTATCTCACTGACACACTAACCATACTCACTAATTTCCATGAAAACTTTACCTAATCACAACTTTCTTTCACACTGTCGTCACGCTTGGTTTATCGTCTGTATCTGTTAGAAGGAAGTAGCAGATGGCTAGATTCTATCACCAAGTAATTTGTATAATCTTGAATAAAATAACAATGATGCAACTTAAATCATTCCTTCTCAGAATGCACGCCGTCACGATGAGCTGCATTTTAAATGTGACTTTTTAAAGAAGTGGCTATATGGTCTGCGCTTCCTGCACGATGTACGAGTTGTTTGTTGGTACAGATCCGACCGCAGAGCTTCCACTCCACCCTTCCTTTGCTCATCTTGAGAAACAAAGCGTATACATGCACACCTCATCACACAGCTCATTTAGTGTCATGGCTTCAAATTGACAGAGAAAAAAAAAAAGACAATAAGCCATAAACAGAAGGCAACTCCAGTAACTCTGAGCTGTAAGTTCAAGAATTATTTAGATTTAACATGATAACTTTTTAAAAATAATAATAATTATTATCAGTGATGCACAGCCCTGTGAGAGAGACTGTCTCTTCTCCATTTTGACAGAGTATCAGCCTGCATGTTCATGGCTTCACAGGTGCTAACAGTGATAGACTGAAAACCTGTTTAGCTGTTTCACACAGCACACACAGGTCAGGTTAGAGACTATGGGGTTCATTTAATGAGTTTGTATGTCAAGCAACTGTTAGAAGACTAAAACCAAACAGGTTGAATTGATTTCAAAATAAAAGTTCTTCTTGTGCAAAGTAAGATCACGATGCCAAGACTTGTGATCATCACAAAGTAGAGGTCTGGTCATGCACATGTCAAAAACTTTAACATCATGTACTCATCAGCAGTTTACTGCTTAATGGGTTCTGCAGACAAATGTCAAAGGTAATGATGATGTAAACACAAATTGTCACTCTTGTAAAAATAAAAAAAATCTTAAAAAGGATTTAAACAGAAAATAAAGTTTATAGCCTTTGTTAATATCAAGAATTGTTGAGCAACAATAAGATCCTTTAATAATGCAAGAGTCAAAGCAGATCAAGTCTTACCCATTTGGTAGTCGGTCATTTGTATCCAAAAAATAAAATAAATATATTTGGCAGCGCTGAAAAACCCTGTCAAGTGTGGTTCTGTTTCGGCCCACAGTGCAGTTAAAGCTGAATGAAGTTGTCTCCTCTGACCCCACCTCTTCCTCATCCATTACAGATTCACAACGCCTCACAATGTCCATCACTATAAAACAGCCTTGACATAAAAAAAAAACAAAAAAAACCCCACTCAAGTCCTGCAAAAGGGTCCCAAATAAATAAAGGAGTCATTTATCTAATAATTTAGGGAAAAACTTTTAATATTCTACTTCAAACCGAATATAAATTAGACTGATAATGATAGGATTTCAAAATAATAAAAATATATAATGACAGTTTAGTAAAATGAACATATTTGCAACTTCAGGATATATAATAAAATACTTAAACAGAAAACAGCACATACATGGAAAATAATCACATTTAATGTGTCCCCTCCAATTAATCAATAGCATTTAAATAGCACTTTTTTAATCTATGAAAAAAAATTAAGATGGAGAAAAGTTGTAAATGAACTAAACTGAGACCATATAATAAACTTTAACATTTAGTCCTTAAAAAAAGGTTAAAAAAATAAATTAAATAAAAATAATAATAATCAAAGATTTTGACAAAGATGGTAATTTGGCGCCATCTTGTGGTCACTACACAGCATGACATGTGACGCTCTAAAAATGTTGAGCTTTTTTTGTTTGATGTTGCAAAAGTTTTAGACTTTTCTTAGTTGAGTTGCAAATGATAACTGATTTACAGATGTTTCAGAGAACACAAACATGTGGGTAACATCTCCCCTCATGGAACTAATTTCAGTGTAGAAACTCACAAAACTACAAGTTTACATGTTGATGAGTTTTAATAGCATCCCTCTGTCATGGTCTGTTTGTTTGTGTTTAATCCAGCCCTATGTCTCCTAGTTGTCTGGTTTCTGTGTTCTGTCTGTTTGTGCTTAATTCAGCTTTCTGTTTTGTTCAGTCTTTTGTGCTTAATCTAGTCTTCCTGTTTGTTTAATTCAGCTTATTGTGTTCTCTTATTGTGTTCTGTCAAAAAGATCTGAAGCTCTCTGCCCTGACCTCTCTAAATGATTTTCAGAATCTGTTGGAATCCTGGCAAAAACCAATGCAGATTTGTTCCTGTTTTTGATTTTGTACATCTACCTTATAATGTTCGCTAGTTTTTGCTACTTTTCTTTTGTTTATTGTTCAATGTATTTGTATCATTGATGTTCATCATTCTTTAGTTTGTAGCAGGTCGCTTTCGTAAATGAGCCCTCGAGGCTCAATGAGATTTACCTGACTAAATAAAGGTTGAATGAATGAATGAATGTCTGCTTGTGTTTAGTGCAGCTCTGTGTTTCTGCCCCTGTCTCACGTGTGTCTAGTTGTAATCATCACAGGTGGATGTCATGTGTAATCAGTGTGTCTGTGTATAAATTGAGCTCCTCTCAGTCTTGTCATTGTCTCAGGTTTGTCCTCCCAAGGTGTTGTGTTCTGCTCTCCCTCCGTGTGTCCTCCGTGTGTCATCCGTGTGTCCCTGAGTGTTTAGTAAGTACCTCTTCAGTTTAGTTTAATCCAGTTTAGTTTAGTTTAGTTTAATAGTTTTTTCTGCCCTGCCAGCCTTTGTTTTGTTTTAATTTTGTTGTAAATAAACACTTTAAAATTTTCCCTGAGTGTTCATCATCCTCCTCCTGCATTTGGGTTCTCCACTTCCCTTCGTGACAGCAGAGCCTAAAGGCTGAGTTATAGACTTGCGCTTTGGTCCGCAGGCTGGAGCGTGTCACGTGTGCGCCGCGCGTGCACTCAGCCGTGCGGCGAAATGCGTTCACAGTTTCGTCGCTGCGTTTATGGTTGACGCACGGCGGCGAATGGCAAAGTGCTGTTCTTTTACGGACCAGCAGGAGGCAGTACCCTCTAAAACCTGTGCATATGTTGCAAGAAAGGTGTAGAAGAAGAAATCTACCGTAGAAGAAGAACTGTTTGAAATCACACAACAAAAACAAATAGCTTTCCGCTCGCGTGCTGAACTGTTGTCTTTATTTGCGGTTTTAATGCATGGAGTCAGCGGAGGAGAAAGCGATCACGTGACTTTTGGCGAAAAAACAAAAGAAAAGTCCGACTCCAGATCAGGAATGAAGGAGAATTTAATACATTTGTGTCACAAAACATTCCTCCATGCGTCGCGACGCCGTCTCCACGACCACAGCGGCGCAAACAGCTGCAGGCTCCGGCGTGAAGAGGGTGAAGGCTGTCGGTGGGGACCTGTCAATCAAATCGTAGCGCCCACGGCGCGCGCATAGGCTTGCGGAGTTTCAAAAATTCAGAGGTGCACGTCACGCGCTAATCCCACGCGCGGGGCCAACGCACAGGGGCGGGGACTGAAATTGCGTCACTTTTGGAGCGCGCACCCTCGCGCGCTGCGCGACGCGTCGAGTATGGATCTAGCTTAACACCCTCGACGCGTGCTAAAACAAGAATCTGCACGTGTAGAGTTTCAATTAAAATTTCAAATCAAATTCATTCCAAATTTACATCATTTAATCCAGATTCCACTCGTGTCAGTATAAATTGTGTAACTGGATATGTATACACGCGTATGATTGTGCAATTAAACACTAGAGCAGGGGTCTGCAACCTCTACGGTCAAAAGAGCCATTTCTGCCCCTTTGTTCACTAAATTAAACGTGTTCAGAGCCACAACGGGATTCTCAACTGATGACCCACTGACCACTTTAAGTTTGTTGGAAGGCACTTTTCTGGACAGGGGTGATTTTATAAAACTAAAGATATCTAATTATTAACATTTATTATTATTATTATTCAAATCTTTTTATTCGTTTTATACATGTATGTACAACAATGAAACAAAAAAAACAAAAACAAAACAGAATCATAACAGGTGCTGACATCACGCTAAAAAGGAGGGGAAAAGGGAGGGGGAGGGGTGGGAGGGCTATACATGTATACTCATGAGAACTTTGTCTGAAAATATAAAAGAAATGGCTGCCAAGTGACGTTGTATTGTTGAATGGAGTCGTTGATTGTATGTTTCAGATGTTCAAGCTTCAGATGGAACATAACATCTTCTATCCACTGCTTATGAGACGGAGGAGCGGCTCTCTTCCAATTGAATAATATTAGGCGTCTTGCAAGTAGTGTAACAAATGCTATGGCATTTGCCTGCTGCGTTGTTATTGGTGTAGTCGGAGGGACCACCCCAAATAGAGCAGTTAGAGCATTTGGAGCAATATTTCTCTTACATATGAATGTAATTGCCCCAAAGACTGACTCCCATTATTAACATTTATTGATGTTTTTTACATTCTAAGACAAAAATAAAGGATAAGATTCTTGTAAAGAAGGAAAAAATTATATTGTTTTGCCCTGTTTCTAAAAACAAAAACGATAAACTATGCATTTTTATGTGATTTTTTTTAATTGTAGAAAATTATGTTTCATACTTCGAAGAGTTTTGCTCCTTTTAATGTTTCTAGTATTCATATTTGCAAAAACTAGCCCTTTTAGTTGTTATAACAACCAATAAAATTCAGTTTTATGTCAGTTTTGGTCAAAGCTTGAAAGAGGGACCAAAGAGCCACATGTGGCTCCAGAGCCACCCCCGCGACCCGACCCCGGATAAGCGGACGAAAATGG
>JBBPBX010011596.1:13586-26516 GCA_038048925.1 Garcialebias charrua | reverse complement strand
TTAACAGTTTTACCAAATTATAAAAGTGATTAGTTTAAAAATATACGCAGCAAGACAGAATCCTGGTAAAACACTGAGCGCTAAATGAGATTCAGGATGTATGATTCCATTAAGTCTCATTACTTCTGTAAAATCAAATCTCCTGTGAAAGCAACATGAAATGTAATTATGTTTGAGGGTTTCAGGGAAGTTTTCCATTTTGTTAACATGAGTACGGACACATAATGCCCTACACTTTAAATAAAGGCAAAACCCTAATGGCCAATTCTTAGATGTTTTCCAGAGGATATAAATGAGAAACTGAAAAAAATAAAGCAAAAAAATAAATAAAAAAGACAGTTTCTGGGATTTTATGGAATATTTATGATACTTGCATCTTACTTATTTGACAAACTCATGTGTAAGGAGAAATAAAAAGAATATATTATGCTTTTATTTCTCATTAAAATATATTTCTACTTTGATTTATATATTTATTATTTCATTTATTATTACCGTATTTTCCGGTGTATAGGTCGCAACTTTTTTATGTTTTTTTTCAAGGCCTGCGACCTATACTCAGGTGCGACCTATATATGGCTTGTTATCACTTTCGGTGAAACAAATTTTTAAATCCAGCTCATTTCACAATTACGTTCATTTATTAAGGAAAAGTTCAGCTCAGACACATATTTGCTAGCCTGGTTAAAACCAGACCCTTGTCCTTCACTTCGCTTTGGACTAGGGTCTGGGACTTCTCCCAAAGACAACGATTTCTCCGGTCGATTTTTGACCGGACCAATCAGAGAACAGAAGGCGGAGTTTTGTTAGTTTAGCCTGGCGAGGTCCAGGCTATCAGATAAATAGCTCAGAAACCACTCGGTGGATATTTTTTCTGCTACCAGTGTGTAATTATATGGCTCTAATTTACTGACTGTTGGCCTGGATGAAACATTTGAGATAAAATTTGATTTTTTATCATTTATTTTCGTAGCGCACCCGAGGCTGTTTGGAAAATGTCAAACCGAAACTATTTAAATCCAGCAGATTTGACCATTTCGTGAATTGATTTAGGAACTGTTAAGCTCAGGAACACTTCTGATATAACGTCAGCTAAGAAATATATTTTTTCTCAGCAAAGAAATAATAGTTTTTTACCTTGTTTTCATGAAAATTCCTTCGTGGCGGCAGCCATTTTAACTGACGACGTCAGTCGACGTCGTTCAAAACTCCGCCTTCTGTTCTCTGATTGGTCCGGTCAAAAATCGACCGGAGAAATCCTTGTCTATGGGACAAATCCTAGACCCTAGTACAAAGCGAAGTGAAGGACAAGGGTCTGGTTTTAACCAGGCTAATACGGAATGGGAGGAGGACTTTTTTTCACAATGCTATATTTGAACTGCGTTTGCCTCATCTGCCAGTCTACCATTGCTATTTTGAAGAAGGGAAACGTGGAGTGGCATTTTGACTGTATTAGTCAGCTCCACTTATTTACACGAGTCAGCCTTTTCCCACATGAAGATTTTTAAGTCCAAATATCATTCCACCATGATGATTGTTTGGAAATGTGCTTGAGGCAGCTACGGTCCGGACTATGCATCCCTGGTCGATTCCATTCAGTGCAAGTCATCAGAGTAAGGTACTGACAAAAAATGTACACAGTTGTATTGTGCAAAATAGGTTCATGCAGTTATGCAACATATATAATCAACATCCATCCATTCATCCATTATCTTTTACCCGCTTTTTCCATTTTTGGGTCACGGGGGTCACCAATGCCCATGTCCAGCAATCACTGTGCGAGGTGCGGGGTACACCCTGGACGGGTCGCAAGTCCATCACAGGGCCACATAGAGACAAACGACCATTCAATCTCACACTCACACCCAGGGACAATTTAGAGTTACCATCAGCATGTATTGTACAAATAAAACAATTAATATGTGTGGGTAGATCACTTTGACTTGGTCATTTTACAAGTAGCTCACATGTGGAAAAAAGGCACCCCTGGTGTTAAAAAAATATAAACTATCATCATCATCTGTCTTTAAACAAGTCAAATTTTAATTGATGTGATGCAGCGGTTTCACTACATCAGCTCTCACCAAACCAAACTGTACACAGAAACATTTTGTTGTAGTTGGATTTTGTACAGTAACATCAGTTTGATGCAGGTGATGTTGATGCGTGTGTTTGTTCATGTCTTTAGGATTTCAGGCTTTTATGTCAACAAGAAAAACTTGGCAGAAGACAGCACCGTGACTCTTTCGTTGTGTTTACTCATGCACGAGATAAAAAGATACATTAGTTCTGAAATACAAAGTTTTTGCTCTCCAAGGTGTTTTTGTGTAAAGTTTTTCTTAACACAGTAAACCAGGTGGACAACACTGGGAAGCTGGAGTTTCAAGAGTTTAAGGTGTTCTGGGAGAAGATGAAGAAGTGGATTGTGGGTATTGTTTGACGTGGTTAGGTTTTGAATTAATGGTAGTGGTGAAAGTTTGGAAAATACAGACCTGCAGCATACCCTCCAGGATAATTAGAATAAACTTCTTGTTTCAGATGCTCTTCCTGGCCTTTGACACAGATCGATCAGGGAAGATGTCATCATACGAGCTGCGCAACGCTCTCAAAGCTACAGGTCAGTAAAGTGACGCTCGCTCCAGCTCATCCTGTTGCCTCATTCATTTTTAATCCAGTGGAACGTTCACTGGCAGACATTTTATATAAAATAAGATTTATGTTTTCATTTTATTATATCTGGACATTGATTTTGCATTTTTATTTCTGTATGTTTCTCAAAAGCAACGTTTTAATTCTGAAAAAAGGGATAATTTCATTACCATTTGTTATTCTTGAACATCTGTTCAAGGGTTAAAATTAAGTCTCAGGAAGTCCAACATTTTACTGAGCACATCAACTCTGTGGATAAATATGTTCACACAAGAAGATGTAAAAAAAAAAAATGGCTGTGAGGTATCAGTTTCTGATGGAGGACATTTGCAAACTGAGGTGTACCGCAAACCCACCCACACAGACCAGTATTTACAGTTTGACTCCCATCACCCTCTGGAGCACAAGTTAGGAGTCATCAGGACTCTGTACCACAGAGCAGACAGCGTCCCCACTAACTCAGCAGCCAGACAGAAGGAGAAATCACACACAAAACAGGCTCTAGAGAAATGTGGATATCCTAACTGGGCCTTCCTGAAAGCAGAGAAGAAACCCAAACAGGACTCCAGCAGCCATCAGGTGAAAAGAAGGAACCCAGACCCAGACCAGTGGTCATTCCAGATGTTGCAGGAGTTTCAGAGACATTGAGACGTTTATTTTCTAAACACAACGTCCCAGTGGCTTTTAAACCCCAAAATACATTACGGCAAAGACTGGTTCATCCCAAAGATCCAGTCCCCCGGCACAAACAGAGTAATATTGTGTATGCTGTTCAGTGTCAGGAGGGCTGTGATCAGTCTTATATCGGGGAAACTAAACAGCCACTGGCCAAAAGGATGGCCCAGCACAGAAGATCAACATCATCAGGTCAGGACTCTGCAGTCTACACTCATCTCCAGGCCAGCGGTCACTCTTTCAGGGATGAAGATGTTCACATCCTTGATAGAGAGGAACAATGGTTTGAGAGAGGAGTAAAGGAGGACATCTTTTGCCCCATTTGTCCTGCTCCTAATCAGCCCCAGCTCAGCTCAGCCTGGATGTGCACCTGCACTTTAGGACCGATTCTGGAGGTGTGTCCAGAATCCTGCTAATGAGAGTTCTGTGATGAAAACTCAAAGCAGTCTGCTCCTCAGATATATAATGTTAAATTATTATTTTTCAGAGTCAGAGTCAGAGTCAGAGAGTCTTTATTGTCATTTGCACCGCATGTGGTACATGTGATGAAAACGAGATTATGTACACGGGGTCCCAGTTACATCCAACAACAAATGCAAGAGAAAAACAGTAATAACATCTAGAATTAACTAAGAAAAACATCAACTAGTAATACACTAAGCCTAATATAGTGGGAATAAACAGCAGCACGAACATGAGTTTGTATGAGCAGATGGTCACAGATGAACACAGATGAACACAGCAACAAGAAAACAGATCAGCATCAGTATGATGTGATATTTTGCAGTGTTTATTTTTTATTTTATTTTTATTTATTCATGAGTCTAACAGCCTCAGGGTAGAAGCTGTTCCTCAGTCTAGTGGTTCTACACTTGATGCTCCTCAACCTCCGTCCTGAGGGGAGTGGGGCAAAGAGTGAGTGTGCTGGATGAGTGAGGTCTTTCATGATGCAGGTGGCTCTTTTCCTGCATCTGGAGGTGTAAATGTCTGTGATGTGGGGAGACTGACTCCAACAGACTTCTGTGCAGCCTTCACCACTCTCTGCAGAGCTTTCCTCTCTTCAACTGTGCAGCCTCCATGCCACACGTTGATGCTGGAGCACAGGATGCTCTCCACTGCACACCTGTAGAACGAGGTGAGAACTGGGCTGCTCAGACCAGCACGTCTCAGCCGTCTGAGGAAGTAGAGTCTCTGATGACCTTTCTTGATCAGGCTGGTGGTGTTGTTGCTCCAGCTGAGGTTATCATTCATGTGTACACCCAAGTATTTGTAGCTGGAGACCACTTCCACTGCAGACCCACCTATTTTCAGTGGGGCGTGGGTGTGTTTGTTCCTTCTGAAGTCCACAATCATCTCCTTTGTCTTCTTCACATTCATGTGAAGATTATTCTCTTTGCACCAGCTCTCCAGGTGTTCCACCTCCTGTCTGTAGCTGGACTCATCATTGTTTGTGATGCATCCCACCACCGCTGTATCATCTGCAAACTTAACAATATGACAGCCTGGAAGTGTGGCTGTACAATCATATGTGAGCAGAGTGAACAGAAGGGGGCTCAGCACACATCCTTGAGGAGAGCCAGTGCTGAGGGTTATGGTGGAGGAGGAGAAGTTGTGGATCTTCACGGACTGTGGTCTGTCTGTTAAGAAGTCTAGTACCCAGTTACAAATAGAGGGGCTTAGTCCAAGTGTAGATAGTTTGTCTATCAGAGTTTGGGGGATCATGGTGTTGAAGGCAGATGTGAAGTCCACAAAGAGCAGACGCACGTATGAGTCCTTCTGATCCAGGTGGGTGAGAGCAGTGTGGACCACGGAAGAAATGGCGTCCTCTGTTGATCGGTTCTCACGGTATGCGTATTGATGAGGGTCCTCGTTGATGTTGACGGTTGCCTTGATGTGGGACATGACCAGTTTCTCAAAACATTTAGCGACTATCGGGGTGAGGGCCACCGGTCTATAGTCATTCAGACCAGTCACTGTGGAGCTCTTTGGGACTGGGATGATGGTCGCGGTCTTCAGGCAGGTGGGAACTGACTCCAGTGCAAGTGAGGTGGTGAAGATGTCAGCCAGCACCTCACAGAGCTGGTCCGCACATTCCTTCAGAACTTTCCCTGGGATGTTGTCTGGTCCGGTTGCTTTATGAGGATTAATCTTTCTGAGACTGCCTCTCACTTCTGCTGCGGACACCCTGAGATGCTCTTCATCTGGTGATGAGGTGAGTCTGGTGCTAGCTGGTCTGTTTGGATCATCAAAACGTGCATAAAACTTATTGAGGGCATCAGGCAGAGATGGGTCCCTGGGGCATTGTTTGTTCTTGCCTTTGTAATCTGTTATGCATTTAATACCCTTCCACATGCTCCGTGGGTCTTGTGAGGTGAACTGTCCCTCGATCCTCTGTGCATACGTGGCCTTGGCCTTCTTAATGCCATCCTTCAGTTCATTCCTGCTCTTTCTCAGCTCCTCTTTATCTCCTGACTTGAATGCAGTGTCCCTGGCTGCTAGCAAGGCGTGAACTTCTTTATTTAACCAGGGTTTCCGGTTCGGGTAGGATAAATATGAATGTTTTAAATATGAATGTTTCTGTTAACTTATTTTATATATGAATATTTTTGTTCAGTGCCCTGAGACGACTTCTGTTGTGACTTGGCGCTATAGCTATAAATAAACTGAACTGAATTAAATCTGATGAACCAGATTCTACTAAAACATCTGTATTTAAATCTAACTGGTCCTCTGGACATTCAGAAAACAAAACAAAATGTAGAAACATTTCTTCTTTCATCCAAAAGACTTCTTCAGTCTGAGGAGCTGTATTCAGCTCAGTCTTATAAATAAATAGATTTTTATTTATAAGACTGATCTGAATACAGCTCCTCAGACTGAAGAAGTCTTTTGGATAAAATATCAAACAAGAAGAATCCGTCCAGAGGACCTGATTTAACCTTGTTAGACAAATTATGGCATTAATTCAACTAAAAATGCTTTATACTGTATTGTCATATACCGGTAATCATGTGTCCAGAATATTTTAGCTTACAGTTTTACTGGAAGCTAAAGAAAAATAATAAAAAAAATTCTGGGATTAATCAATCTCCCAGAAAAATAATTATTTAATGTTGATCTACAACTGATTAACTTTTGGAGTCAATCAGTCTGCCACAGTAAACGAACATGAGCCAAAACAAAAATGCTTATAACTCCAGTGATTTTACACATAATGAGCTGAAATGGTATGTGTAGCTGACAGTCCTCCTCAACACAGCATCAAACACGTCTTGCAGTCCTGCATGAAATCATTCACGATGTTGATCCAAACAACTCTGTTCCTTCTCAACACAAGATGATTTCAGTTCAGAAGTCAGGCCTGACAGACGCCGGGCGATATGCATTCCTTTACTAGGCCTTCAGTTTATGAATGCATTCATAAGTTGATATTTTGAATGGATGATCAAAAAAGCACAGCTGGATGTGAAAGGTGTCCAAAAATGTTGATTTCCAACCGTTTTTCAACAGTGTCAAGAAACTGTCAAAACATTAAACCAGAGCCTTTTGTGAAATAATTTGACATTGTTGTAATAATTTTCACGTCTTATTAACCCTGGTCAAGAATTTTTGGTTAAAAAAAAAACTACTTTTTGTTTTGTTTCCATGAAGGCATGCAACTGAACAACCAGCTTCTGCAGCTCATTGCTTTGAGGTTTGCTGACAACGATTACAACATCGACTTTGACGACTACCTCACCTGCATCGTCCGTCTGGAGAACATGTTCAGTACGTTAAAAAGCAACATTAAAATGAATATTTCACTGGGTTTACAACAAAAACATCCAGTTTGTTGGCGTTGGGGTGAGGACATGTTCAGAGCTCGAGTTCTGTTTCTTCTGCAGGAACTTTCCAGGCTTTGGACAAATCTAACACAGGACGGGTCAACATGAACATCATGCAGGTAAAACTTTAACATCAAATATTTATTTGTGTAAATATTTTTCCTCCTGTTTTTACTTCTGTTTGACTTTTGCAATTAAACTACTTCATATTGTAGCATGTTCCAATGGCATTTCTTTTTTTTATATACTTGATTTTTACAGTTTTATACAAAATTGAACCATAACAACAATAAAAAGAAAAGGTCACCAAGGGAGGGAAATAACACTGCTGCACAAGAAAATAAAATTAAAACTGACAGATGACTGTCAAACAGGTCACAGATTCTGTAAAGTTCCATGAAGAGTCCATGTGGGGGTATCATTCCATATTGGCCAAGTCCTGCAAAGCCTTTCAACACCCAACTCCAACCACTACACCTAGTGGTGAAGTGGTGGTACTCAACTTGTACTTGAGTCCTTATATGTTAACCATTTCAACCATAATTTATTTAAATTTGTTTTTCTGGAGTCTTTTAGAGAAAGTAAGCATTTCCATTTCACATATTTCTTCTACTGTGGCTGACCACCCTCTCAGTGTCGGTGGGTTCCCATTGAGCCACTTTCTTATTGTTTTCTTTCCTGCTATCAGTAATATTTTGATTTGATTTTGATTAGATTTTGATTAGATTTATCCATTCATTTTATAATAATAAAATACATAACAATATACACATATTTTTTCTACTGTGCTGACCACTCTCTCAGTGTCGGTGGGCTCCCATTGAGCCATCTGCCCCTTATCTTTCTAATAAACAATTCATACAACCAATTTATTTCATTTCCAAAATAAATGAACAAAGCTTTTAACCTCCAATACAACATCCAATTTCTAACTTAAACTAATTTAGATATAGGATTTTAACAATTTAAACGTAATCATTCTCTTAAATATTGCTATTGAATTAGCCTCTTTAGCATCCTCCTCCAAATCTTTCCACAACCCAACTCCCTTAACCATGGCCGATCTTCCCCTCAAACTTGTTCTAATTTGTGGCTTTACAAATATATCTTTCCCCTTTAGATAGTAACAACTCGTTCTTTTGACAAAATACCTCTGAATATTTGAAGGCAGTGTGCTCTATACATAACCAGCAAAATATTATAATCAAATAAACTGTAAAACTTCAACAGTTTCGTTTGACAAAATAATACATTTGATGGATTGTTGTACTGCTTTCTTGTAATAAGTCTAACAACTCTTTTCTGTAAAATAAAAATAGGCATTGTAATTGATTTACACGCTTTTCCCCAAACGCTAACACAATAAATTAAATGTGGAACAATGAATGTGTTATACAACAAAAATAATGCCTTATTACTCAAAAGATCTCCGACTCTGTAAAATATAGCAATGGACTTGGATATTTTTGCTTTAACAAAACTTAAATGCTGTTTCCAAGACAATTTATCATCAATGATGACACCCAAGAACTTCACCTCATGAACTCTATGAATCCCAGAGTCTTCAATTAGAAATGGAACATCAATTGATTTGTTTTTGTTACTAAATATCATTTTAACATATTTCAACAGGTACTTAACCCCGGTGTTGAATTCAATTGGTAAATTACTTAAGTATATGGTTTTGAAGTTGTGTTCAATCTCAAAACCAAGAATTACTTTTATCTCTTTAATTACCAATGACCAATAAGAATAAATCAGTGGACAGCCCCAGAAAATATGAAAGTGGTCAGCCATCACATTATTACATCTCCTCCAACAGGAACCTGATTCAGGTCTGCCAGTCTGAGAAAATGTTCTTTTGGGGGTTATAAAAAACCTAACAATATTCTTCCATGAAAATTCCCTCCAACATCTAGCCTGGTTAAAACCAGACCCTTGTCCTTCACTTCGCTTCGGACTAGGAAGCGAAGTGAAGGACAAGGGTCTGGTTTTAACCAGGCTATCCAACATCCTGAATTAGTGGTGGAGGCATTAATCTGGCATATGTTTAGCCACTCGTCGTCTGTCAGTAATATTTTTGCCTCCTTTCCCCATAATTTTTTAATGTATAATGTTGATGATTTTTTATTGAATTCTAGGCACACATATAATCTTGACAACTTCTTATGAGATTTACCTTTGTAAGCGTCAATAAAAATGTTAATAAAATCCTGATCATATTTCTCCAGTATTTTAATATTCTTATCAAAGTGATGCCTGAGCTGCAAGTATCTAAAAAAAATCTCGTTTGTCAACGTCAAATTTTTCTTGCAATTGTTGGAAACTATCCAGCTCGGTTCCCGAAGAAATCACGCAATATGATGTAATGCCTTTTCTGGTTAGTTGATGGAATTTTGAATCAAGTTGTGCTGGTAAGTCCCTATCATGCTCTATCCATCTTAATAACCTAATTTTCCTCTCTAAAAGTGGATTGCAGAACTTTTTGAACCAAATGTTGAGGGGGACTTCTGTGAAGATGCTTAACTCTTCTGAATATATGGTGTTAAGGGGTTTATCCCCCAGCAGAGCTTGCAGGGGGATGTCTATTTGACTTAACTCTAGTTCTTTCCATTTTGCTTCATACCCCTCTTCACACCAGTAAACCGTGAATTGCAGTTGTGCTGCTCTATAATAATTTTCTAGGCAAAGGAGTGACATCCCTCCTTTATGCTGGTGAAGATTCTCAGTCGTCCAGGACATGATAAAATCAGAACAAGCGCTCAATACAAAAACAACTGGACTTTATTTGTTACAGAAAACGTTTCACCCTCTATCCAAAGGGCTTTTTCAATTCAAAGGAGCAGCCTGTGTGACAGTGAAGTTATATACAGGCTGACATGCCACGCACCAACCTATGTAAATTGGAAGCTTTTTGTATTGAGCGCTTGTTCTGATCCCTCCTTTATCTTTTGGTAATTGTAACGTTTTATAGCGTACCCTTGGTTTCTTATTCCGCCATAAATCCAATGGCATTTCTGCATTCATGTTTCCTACAGCAGTTCTGTAGCTGGATGTTCACGACAATGGGAAGAGGGAGGGGACAGTTTTGGGGGAACTTCCTCAAAGTTGTTGTGTTCGGCGTGGCTAAATAAAATAAACGTTCAGACTTTAACGAGAGTCATCTGTGACATGAATTACAACAAAGCATTACAATATTTTGTTCTGGTTTAATTTTTCATGAAGCAAACTGTTAGCTAGACTACAGACTAGTGCTATAACTTTTGGTTTATGCAACTTTCATGCTTTTCAAAACTGTTGAATTAATTTAAAATAAAATCCTCATAGAAATTTGTAGAAACTAGAACGTTGTTCTGTTTGAAACTTACTTCAGCATACTGACTCTATTTTTGTCTTCATATGCTACTTGTAGCTTTTGGCTAGCGTTCAGCTTAGCCTTTAGCGTTGGTTTTTCTAATCGTAGTCACTGTTTGACTCAGTTTAGCTTTATCTTCTGTTTTGATACTTTTTGCTACAGTTTTGCTAATGTTGGCATCTCGTCTGCTAATTTTAGCGTCAGTTTAAGAAACTATTTTGCTTCTAAATAACACCCAGTATTTCAGCTGAAGCAGTTCAGTATAGTTCAGGTTCAGTTTATCACTCCAGTGTCAGCAGAACCTGTTTTAGTCCTTCACAATAAAAGTCTCAAACATTAAGTATTGATTTGTAAATACTCTTGATTCCACCAAAGTTCATGCTCAATAATATGGGTACAAAATGATCCAAGAATGTTCAGTCAGGTCAACTGGACGGTTTCTTGTTTTTTTTCTGAGACATTTCGTCCTTCATCCAAAGGACTTCTTCGATCTGAGGAGTCACAAAACAAACTGAGTCCTACAAAAACAGCACACTCCAGAGTGAAAAAAAAAAGTTTGCTGGTGCTAAGATGAGCTCCGGGGCCCGCTCTCTCCCTCATCAACTGCTCTGAGACATCTTTACACCAGCAAACTGTTTTATTTTCCACTATGGAGCTTTTTTTTCATTCAACCTTTATATATACAAGTTAGTTCCCACTGAGCCTCGAGGACTCATTTACAAGAGAAACCTGCTGTTGTTTGTGGGAATCCATTTTATTTGGTGGCTCCTCATATTGAAGAAGTCCTTTGGATGAAGGGCGAAACGTCTCATCTTAACAAGATAAATAAAGACTGAACATTGTTGTACTCTCTTGATTGCACCAGTGACCCCCCGTGACCTGAAAAGGAAAAAAACGGCTAAAGTTAATGGATGCATGGATTCATTCAAACTTTATTTACACAGTAATCCCATTGATTCTCAGGGACTCATTTACAAGAGAGACCTGACCTGACCTGGGTAGTCAAACCAAATACTGTAAAAATGCTCCCAGAATCACTAGAAAATCACAACTAATAATAACTAATTTAACTAATTAAACAAATAAAGGTGGTTCAGGAGCACAGCAGGGTTATGTTCAAGTTTTTTTCCCTGTCAAATAAATTGGCTCATCTTTATTTATAGCAATATTTTATAGCATTCAAGGTGTCTTAGAAAACCAGATGGTTAGGTTGATCAAAAGGGACTGATTTTTTTCTGAACAGTGAACTACATTTTCAGTCTGCAAATAGTTTGAAACTGACTGCATCGTTCTCCATTTCCCCTCACAGTTCCTCATGCTGTCGATGAATGTCTGAGGAGGAGCAGAAGGCTGACAAGCGGTGGCAGAGGAGCAGAGTGCAGCCGCGGTTTAACCTTTTTTACAGATTTAAAACCACATCATCTAGCCAGCTTGTCATTATTTTAATGAGTAACAAGAACAACTTTATATACCTTTGTGTTTACATGTGGAGGGGTACATTTTGAATTTTCATGTCTTAAGCTTTTGAACATGTTGGTTTTTCTCTACTCACTACGTGAATGGAAATGAAATTTGAATAAAAACTGTAACAATTAAGAATGAAAAGTATTTGTTTTAGTTTCTAGACTGTTGGTGCTAACACTGGAGATTTTATAAATATATTACTGATATATAAGGCCTCTATACGAGTTATTTGTTCGGAAAAAAAAAAATATAACAATAATATATACACACATATAAATATATATATATATACATATTGTTATGATCCAGCGTGGTGTGGGAGGAATGAGTCCAGTGGTGCAGACGGACACTCAGAGACACGTGTAGCAAAAGTCAAAAATACTTTAATAACAAAAACTCCAAAGCTCAACTGTGGCTGTAATACAAAAACTTCAACATGACGAGTTGTACTCACAAAAACCAAGGAGCTGCAAAGGCATGACACACCAGGGAGGAAGATGAATGACCCGACAAAAACATGCACACAAATGCAAACTTATATACACAGCCTAATCACCTAAATCATACACACCTGAGAACGAGACGACACACAAACCTGAGACAGACAACATGCAAGGCAGACACCCAGAGGGAGCCAGGCAAGGAAGGAGACGACCACCAGAGGGAGCCACTCTTACACACATATGTATATATATATATATATACATATATATATATACATATATATAATAATAATAATAATAATGTGTTTGTCTGTCATCTGTGTATGTTTCCCATACACAGACGAAATTCGTCTCTGCATTTAACCCAACCACCACCAGGTGGTGCAGTGAGCAGCCAGAAAGCGCTCGGGGAGCTGGAGAATTAGGTGTGCACTCATAGACACCCCAAGGTGTGTAGTGGCCGGGACGCGAACCCGCGTCCTTCGGGTCCCAAGTCGAAAGCCCTGCACTACACCATCTT
>JBBPBX010011596.1:0-13377 GCA_038048925.1 Garcialebias charrua | reverse complement strand
GATAGATAGATAGATAGATAGATAGATAGATATCTAGATAGATAGATAAATAGATAAACAGACAGACAGACAGACAGACAGACAGACAGACAGACAGGCAGACACGTATAGGGAGTGGTGGTGCAGAGGTGGTCCTGTTATCGGAAGAGCTCCGGTTCAACTCCTGGTACCGACAACATCAAAATGTGGGTGGGAAAGGTAAAACACCCACACCTGCCTCCACCCTCATTTGCCTCCCTCTGGGACCCTGAGCAAGGCCCTTAACCTCTCACAGAAAAGTTTCAACAACAGAGATGCCATTTCCTGCATTTTGGTGTATTTTAACAAGTTGTTATACATCATCATCATCATTTACCTACATTTGCTGATCTGATCTGCTGATCTGTTTTCTTGTTGCTGTGTTCATCTGTGACCATCTGCTCATACAGACTCGTGTTCGTGCTGCTGTTTATAATGATGTTTTTCTACTACATTAGTGCTTAGTGTATTTCTAGTTGATGTTTTTCTTAGTTAATTCTAGATGTTATTACTGTTTTTCTCTTGCATTTGTTGTTGGATGTAACTGGGACCCTGTGTACATAATCTCGTTTTCATCACATGTACCACATGCGGTGCAAATGACAATAAAGACTCTCTGACTCTGACTCTGACTCTAATTTGTAAACACTTAATAAAATTTGAGAGCAACAGCAGGTTTTCTGTGAATAGAGCAGCTCCAGTTCTGTCAGGTATGTATTTATACGAATTCTGCCTGTATCATCTCTAACATCCGTTCAATATCTTCTCCTGAACAAAACAAAACAAAACAAAAAAAGTAAGTAAGTAAGTAAAGTTTATTTATATAGCACTTTTCATAGATAAAATCACAAAGTGCTGTACAACATATAAATAAAATATTAAAATAGACAAAAGAATTACTGTAGTAACAGCTGATTAATCAAAACAATAAGAACAGCTGATAAAAACAAGAACAATTGATAAAAACACTAAATAAAAACATTTATCTAAAAGCTTGTCTGAATAAAAGTGTCTTGAGCTGCGTTTTAAAGGAATCAATAGAGACGGTCACACGAAGAGACAGGGGCAGGGCATTCCACAGCCGGGGGGCTACGGCCTGAAAGGAAAGGTCACCCCGAGTTATATACCGGGTCTTAGGGACCTTTAAAGTCAAAGTCAACTTTATTGTCAGAACTGCAATATGTACAGGACATACACAGGACCGAAATTGCGTTTCTCTCAGTCCCTCGGTGCAACAGTAACCATCTAAACACTAAACACTAAAACATTTAATAAACATAAGCATAAAATAGTAAAAAAGTGTAATACTGTCCTGAGTTTTTTCATAATAGTATAAAAGTATGAAAATTTACACCAACACTGAAACACCAAACACCCAATGAACATAAGCATAAAATGAAATAATAAAAGTGTAATACTGTCCTGAGTTTTTGCATAGTACAGTAGTATGAAAAGTATAAAAACGTAAATCTATAAAATAAACTGAAGTTTCTAGCGTTGACATTTGCAAAGAGTGGCACAGCAGCATATAAGTTGATGTACACAGTATATGTATGAGGTAGTTGATGCCGGTATAGAGGCAAAGTGGCATATGAAGTAAGGCACATTTGGCATCCTTAGATAAGGCTAGTCAGAGAATGCTGTATATGTATCTGCAGTAGTGTAGACAAAAGTAGTGTAAATGTAAACAGTAGTAATAAATGTAAAGCAGTAGTAATAAATGTAAACAGTATTAATAAATGTAAACAGTGAATGTAAACAGTAGTATGACTATAGGCAGTAATGTAATACAAACATTAGTGCAAATATGAGAAGTAGTGCAAACTGAATGAACACATGACCGAGAGTTCAGTGAACAACCCGTTTGATGACACAGAGTCCAGTGTTAAAAACTTTGTTGAGTGGCAATGTGTGAGAAAGTTTTTTGTGTTAAGGCAGTTCAAATGGGAGGGGGGCAGAGCAGGCAGAGTGTTTAGCATTCTGACTGCCTGATGAACAGAGCTGTCTCTCAGTCTGCTGGTACGAGCCTGGAGACTCCTCAGTCTCCTCCCTGATGGCAGCAGTCTAAAGCGGCTGTGTAGTGGGTGTGTGGGATCACCTGCCATGCGGTGGGCTTTCCGAGTGAGGCGTTTGCTGTGTAAGTCCTGCAGTGAGGGCAAGGAGGTGCCGACGATCTTCTCAGCTGCTTTCACGATGCGCTGGAGGCTCTTGCGGCAGGATGCAGTGCATGCACCAAACCACACAGTGATGCAGCTGGTCAGGACACTTTCTATGGCACCTCTGTAGAAGGTGCACATGATGGAGGTTGAAGCTCCAGCCCTTTTCAGCTTGCGGAGAAAGTAGAGGCGCTGGTGAGCCTTCTTCGCCAGTGCTGCAGTGTTCCTGCTCCAGGACAGGTCCTTTGAGACGTGCACTCCCAGGAACTTGGTGCTGTCCACTCTCTCCACTGCGGTGCTGTTGATGGTCAGAGGGGCATGTTGTGCATCCCTCTTCCTGAAGTCCACGACAATCTCCTTTGTCTTCTCCACGTTGAGAGTGAGATTGTTGTGTCCGCACCACAAGGCCAAGCGGCTCACCTCGTTCCTGTAGTCCGTCTCATCGTTGTTGCTGATGAGACCTACCACTGTTGTGTCGTCCGCAAACTTGATGAAGTGGTTGGAGCTGTACGATGGTGTGCAGTCGTGTGTTAGCAGGGTGAATAGAAGGGGGCTCAGCACACATCCTTGTGGGGCCCCTGTGTTCAATGTGATGGTGCTAGATGTGTTACTCCCGATCCGTACTGTCTGTGGTCTCCCGGTCAGGAAGTCTAGCAGCCAGTTACACATTGAGGTGTTCAGCCCCAGACTGTCCAGTTTATGGATGAGCTGTTGGGGGATGATGGTGTTGAATGCCGAGCTGAAGTCGATGAACAGCATTCTAACATAAGAGTCCTTCGTGTCCAGATGTGTGAGAGCTGTGTGGAGGGCAGAGGAGATGGCATCGTCGGTTGAGCGATTAGGTCGGTATGCAAATTGGAAGGGATCCAGGGAGGCAGGGAGGACAGATGTGATGCTTTTCATGACTAGCCGTTCAAAGCACTTCATCAGGATGGGGGTGAGTGCTACTGGGCGATAGTCATTGAGGCATGCGGGCGTTGCCTTCTTTGGGACAGGGATGATGGTGGTGGCTTTGAAACAGGTGGGGACGATGGCCTGGCTCAGTGAGATGTTAAAGATGTCCGTGAAGACCGCTGCGAGTTCCCCTGCAAGTTTAGAAGGTTCAATGCTGAAGACCGAAGGGTGCGGGCTGGAGAATAAGGGATCAGCATTTCTGTGATATACTGGGGGGGCTGTCCATTTAACGCTCTAAAAGTTAATACCAAAATTTTAAAATGAATTCTAAATTCAACAAGTGGTATCATCTGCAAATAAAACAGACATCAAAAGCCCTGACACATCAAGCAGATCATTCATGAACAAAATCTGTAAATGTGGAGGGCTGGTTGATCTCTGATGATCCCTGGAAACATTATTAATATCTTTAATATAATAGCTGCACAAACATTTGACACCGATTGTGTTAGATTTGAAGAAGGTGTGGGGGGCAACTTCACGCAGGTGACATAGTTCTATTTCATCCCTCCTGACCGCCAGAGGACGGTGCTGAAAGCACTGAATATTCCTTCGCGCATGCGCTGTTCAAGTAATTATATTAACGACGTCACACAGGTGTGACCGGATAAGCAATCAAGAGGCTACTTAGCCTAGCATTAGCCGTTAATTCAGTCCTTCTTTCTTCTCGCGCGTGGTTCAATCCAAGGCTTCAGACCTTTGGATCTTTTCACTACCGTTGCTGGAGGCCCGATATCTTGTTAGCTGGAGCAGTGCGCTCCCCTTCCTGGGCCGCGACGGTTTAACCTTTGAGAAGGTATTTCATTGAGGGCGATCGTAGCCTTGACTGTGTTCAACTCTGGTGAGCAGTTTTCTACTTATTTTTCTGGAGTTCGTGTTGCGGCTTCGCCCCGCGAGGAGACTACTGTGTGGATTTATACGTAAGTAGTCTTATGGTACCTTGAAGCTTCAAAGTGTGTGAGTTTCAATGGTAACTTTTCGACCATTGGTTGCGGCTCCGTCCGCTTCCTGGGATGCTTTCTGGTAGGATTCAACATCTACCATAAGTAGTTGATTTGTTTGGTTTATGCAGCCAGCTGTGTTCTGGCCTCTTTTATTTTGGCCTTGCTTTTTTCCTTGGTGAAGGTTGACTTTGTGCACCGTCTTCAAAACATTTTCTTCGCCAATCTTGAATGGTTGGGTTAAGCTGCTAGTGCTAGCTTTCAGTTCGGCCTTGTTTTTTCCTTGGTGACGGTTAACGTTGTGTACCCTCTCCCGAGCAGTTTTCATTACGCTAGCGGTGCTAGCCTCTCTCGGTTTGGCCTTGTTTTATGTCTCTGATAGCTTGTGCCTCTCATCTATTGTTTACCAGCATTGTACGCTTCGGTTGTGCTGGACTTTCTGGCTCAAACTTTGAATTAATTGGTGAAGGTGTATGTTTGCGCGCTCCTTCTCCCAATCATTCTCGCCTGCGTCATAATCGGCTGAGCTAGGCTTACTAACTCTGACCTTGATTTAATTGGTGAAGGTGTGTGTTCGCGCGCCCCTTCTCCCAAGTTTCTCTCCCGATGGCATCATAATTAGCTGAGCTCGGGTTACTCGCTCTGGCTTAGATTTTTTACTGGTGGTATTGTACGTTTTCGCACCCCTCTCCCAAATCATTCCCGGCATCATAATCGGCTGAGCTAGGCTTACTAGCTCTGACCTTGATTTAACTGGTGAAGGTGTACGTCTCCCGCCCCTCTCCCAAATTATTCCCACCGGCATCATAATCGGCTGGGCTAGGCTTACTAGCTCTTACCTTGATTTAACTGGTGAAGGTGTGCATCTCCCGACCCTCTCCCAGATCATTCCCACCGGCATCTTAACACTAACGCTGTGCCTCGGAGCATTGGATCGGACTAGGATTCTAGTTTTGACCTTGCTCTTCTTTTTTAGTTGGTGAGGGTGGGCGTTGCCATCCCCGCTCCCAATTTTCCTTTCCTTATAAGTAGGAGCATGGACGGCTCCCACTGCTGCACAGGTTGCGGGGCCTTGCTCCAGGCAGATGACGGTCACGACCTGTGCCCTACCTACCTTGGGCATGACCACCTAGTGGAGGCCCTGTCGGAAAACCCCTGTATGAATTCCAGCTTCATGCCTCGTGCAATGAGGGTGACTCGGCTGGCCCAGTTTCGCCCCGACATTGTCGATGACCTCCCGCCTTCTGGACAGGAGGCCCCACTTAGGTGCTCGAAGCGCAGGGCCGAGGCCACAACTTCTACGGTCCTACCTGGGAAAGGACGAGCTAAGTCTACCCAGGGTCTCTCCGTGAGAGTGGAGCAACTGCCCACTGAGTTGGCGGAGATGAAATCCCTTTTGCAGGCACGCCAACCGGGGGCCATGCAAGGGGCAGTGGTCGAACTCTCCTTCCCACACATGCCTGAGCTGGCTAAGGAGGAGGACGTGTTGTCTTTGGCTGCCTCTACCTCTCACTTTCTAGGTGAGGAAGACGACCAATCATCTAATCAGGAAACTGGTTCGCTTTCTTTGTCCCAGACTGCCGATTGTGGGTCAGGTGACAACTCGATGTGGGATGTCATGCGGATGGCCTTGAGACAGCTGCAACTGGACATCCCGCAACTAGAGGAATCAACCCTTGGAAGTGCCTTCTTCAGACGTGGACAGGCCCCTCCTCCCTTTTCTGTCCCTCCATCAGAGGATTACCTGAGGGAGTTACCCGGTTGTTGGCGGGACCCAAAGTTATTTGCGCACCTCGCGGCAGATGGTCGAACACTGGCGGCCATGCATGAGCCGGCTGCAGTGGGCCTGGATTGTATGCCGGCAATCGAACCTGCTATCGTCTCGCTTATCGTCTCACCAGAGGAAACTCTGCGCAGGGAGGTCCGGTGTCCGCGACCTCAGTGTTGTGTCACGGATGAGTCTCTTTGCAGAGCTTATCAAGCCGGAGTGCGTGCTGGCCACCTCTGCAATTCTATGACACACCTTCTGCTTGCCCTTTCCGCGTACCTTCAAGGCACCGATGGTATGGCAGCGGCGGTGAGCTTTAGCTATGCGGCACTTCAGGCCTATGCATTTATGACACGAGACCTTGGACGCCAGATGTCCTTCTCGGTCCAGGCTCGCCGACAGGTCTGGTTGACGCAATCAGCTCTGTCCGAGCCATCTCATAGAACCCTCCGTGATGTCCGGGTGGTGCCCGGGGGGTTATTTGGTTCAGCTGCCTTGGCAACGCTAGAACGGACTGTCCAGGCACGTCAGACAAGGCAGCAACTGTCGAGTCTTAGCAGGGCGATGCCCCTTCCTCCTCCTCGGTATCTGAGGTGCCCGCCAGCTGACCTGAGTAGTCAGCCGCAGCCTCAGAGTTGCAACCCCCCAAGGGGTCTTTACCCTTGTGAGGGTCAGCATAGACCCAGCTGGGGCTTTCGGGAGCCGGCCCACCAACCAGCTGTGCGGGGCAGGGGCTCTGGCCGCCGTCCTCTCACGGCCCCTAGGGACCATGGAGGGAGACGGTGATGCTACCAGGCAGACCGTTGGATACTTTTCCCATCAGCAGCTCAGTTACTGGGCTGCTCACGCCGTGGACCCATGGGTGGTTGTCACCCTGACCCATGGTTACCGGCTACAGTTCCGATGGCGGCCTCTCATGTCATGCCGGGTCAGAATGACTGTGATTTCCGACCCGGTGAAGTCTCGAGCGCTGGACCAGGAGCTTTCTACCCTCCTGGCCAAAGGTGCGATCGAAGCAGTGGATCCTTTGCATCCGCCCAGGGGCTACTACTCAACCTACTTCCTCGTACAAAAAAAGTTGGACGGTTCCGTCCCATTATAGATTTGAGGGGACTCAATCAGTACCTAAAGGTGCTACCCTTCCACATGCTCACGACATCCAAAGTCCTTCAGGGTGTCAGGAAAAGAGAGTGGTTCACCTCAATAGATTTGAAGGATGTCTATTTTCATGTTCCCATTGCGGCAGAACATCGTAGCTTCCTCAGGTTTGCCTATTGGGGTCGCCACTGGCAGTTCTGTGTGCTCCCATTCAGACTCTCCCTTTCCCCGAGGGTGTTCACTCAATGTGTGAGGGCAGCTCTCTCTCCTCTGCAGGCCTGGGGATAAAGGTTCTGCCATACCTAGACAATTGACTTCTTTGCTCCCTGTCTCAGGCATGCGCCCTTTGCAACACGGATCGTCTGCTTGCACACGTGTCCCGGTTGGGCCTCAACGTCAATCTGGAGAAGAGCTACGTGATTCCTTCTCAAACGATCACTTTTCTTGGAGTGATCTTGGATTCGTCCTCCATGACAGTATGCCCCTCTGTTCAAAGGGGGGGGGGGGTAGTGATATTCTCCAATTGACTGGTCGGTTCAGGCTGGGCAGGCAGTTCCCCCACGTCCCATTCTTACGGCTACTAGGCAAAGTGACCTCTGTCACTCGGACGGTACCCTTGGGCCTACTATCTCTTCGCCCCTTTCAGAAATGAATCAACAGTTTTGGCCTGGATGCCAGACGGCAAAGACATCACAGGCTCACAGTGACGTTGCCATGTCTTCATGCCCTGGCTCCATGGAAGGACGAGGATTATTTGTTCAAGGGTGTCCCCATGGGAGTGGTGGTGTGTTGCAAGGAAGTGGTCACGACGGATGCCAGCTCTACAGGATGGGGTGCTATGTGGCAGCACAGGGGCACGGGGCGGCCGTGGTGTAGTGGTAATGGCAGTCGACCCCTGATCGGAAGGTTGGAGGTTCGAATCCCGCATCCGCCCACCATGTGTCGTTGTGTCCCTGGGCAAGACACTTAACCCCGAGTTGCTCCCGGTAGGTCTGGATGGCGCCTTGCAAGGCAGGCTACCACTACCGGTGTATGAATGTCTGAATGAATGGGTGGATGGCTGGTATTGTAAAGCGCTTTGGGGCTCCTCACAGGGGGCTGGAAAGCGCTATATAAATAAGCTCCATTTACCATTTACCATTTACCACAGAGCGGCTCACAGCCATTGGGGCGTAAGAGACCGCTCCCAGCATAAGAATATGCTGGAGCTGTGGGCAGTGCATTTGGCACTCAGGCACTTCCTGCCCCGCCTGGAGGGGAAGCATGTCCTTGTTCGGTCAGACAACACCTCTGCTGTCTACCACATCAACCACCAAGGGGGCACAAGGTCAACACAACTTCTCAGAGTGTCCAGGATGCTCTGGGATTGGGCCTCCACTCGTCTGCTCACCCTGCGAGCAACCTACTTACCAGGACGGCACAATCAGGTTGCAGATTTTCTCTCCCGCCGGGAGTGTAGTCCCTCCCTAGCAATGTGACGCAGATGATTTGGGACCATTTCGGTCAGGCGGAAGTAGACTTGTTTGCCACAGAGGAGTCAACCCAGCGTCCCCTGTGGTACTCCCTTACGGGGGCATCTGGTGCGCTAGGCCTGGACGCGTTGGCTCATCCTTGGCCGAAGGTCCTTTTGTATGCCTTCCCACCCCTTTCTCTGATTTGGCCAACCCTTCACAGAGTCATAGAGGAGGGCCACAGGATGTTACTGGTGGCCCCACGTTGGCCAGCTCGGCCGTGGTTTCCACTGCTGTGGAGCCTATGACAGGGGGTCCCATGGCGTCTTCTGATCAGGAGAGACGCTGTCTCAGCTGGGGGGGGGGGTTGCTGTGGCACCTCAACCCTCAACATCTTCAGCAATGGGTATGGCCACTGCAGGGCCAGGTCAGCGGCTGACCGGTGTTTCGAGCCCCGTCGGACGCACCATCTTGGGCGCTAGGGCACCCTCTACTCGTCAGCAGTACGATAACAGGTGGCGTCTGTTTTTCCAGTGGTGTTTTGATCACAACAAGAACCCAGTCTCATGTACGGTATCCACCATTCTGGAGTTTCTCCAGTCTCTCCTCAATAAGGGCCGCTTTCCCTCTACGCTTAAGGTCTATATGGTGGCGATATCATCTAACCATGCCGGCGTTGATGGCCGTAAGGTGGGAAGCCATAATTTGGTGTCTCTCTTTCTTTCTTTTTTCCTTTTATAGATGGCCTCCCTTCTCACCTTACAGCCATCCTCTCACACCGATATTAATTTTTTTTAATAGAGAGAAAGGAAAGATAGAAAGTAAGACAACAAAACACAACAATTATCCACAAAAAGAGCACAAGGCAAACACACCCAACCTCCGTCTGCAATCCTGCAAAGTACATGACAGAACACAGCAACAAAACACACATGCATAAAGACTAATAATATTCATGACCTTGCAGTAGATTTCCATAAATAAACATACCCATACCTACAAATATATATATACAGTATACATACATATACATTCATATTCAGTCACATACCCATCTACATCTAATAAATTACCCATCTAATAAATTAAACAAGTATGGTATTAGAGGACTAGCACTACAGTGGGTGTGTAGTTACTTGAAAGATAGACAACAGTTTGTACAAATTGACGGCATACGATCAAACCTCTGCAAGATCACATGTGGAGTCCCACAAGGCTCAATACTTGGACCAAAGTTGTTTATTTTGTATGTGAATGATCTAGTGAAGGTGTCTGGACTTCTAAAATGTGTTCTCTTTGCTGATGATACTACTTTTTATTTTATTTTGGTAGTGATTTAAATCAAATGTTTGAGTTGTTAAAAATGGAGTTTGTTAAATTACAAACTTGGTTTAAATTGAACATACTGTACTATCAAAACCTAGATAAAACAAATAATATGTTATTTAGTAATAAAAATAATAAATGGGATTTTTCTTTTAAAATTGATGGTGTTGATGTTCACAGAGTAAGCGAGGTGAAGTTTTTGGGGGTAGTTATTGATGACAAACTGTCATGGAAACAGCATATACATTTAGTTAAACTTAAGTTATCTAGATCTACTGCGGTGCGTTACAAAGTGAAAGATTTGTTGAAAGCTCTCTATCTGTTATATAATGATCAGAAGGACTCATACGTCCGTCTACTCTTTGAGGACTTCACGTCTGCCTTCAACACCATGATCCCCCAAACCCTGATGGACAAACTATCCACACTTGGACTAAGCCCCTCCATTTGTAACTGGGTCGTAGACTTCTTAACAAACAGACCTCAGTCCGTGAAGATCCACAACTTCTCCTCCTCCACCATAACCCTCAGCACTGGCTCTCCTCAAGGATGTGTGTTAAGCCCTCTTCTGTTCACTCTGCTCACACATGATTGTGCAGCCACCCATCCAGGCTGTCATATTGTAAAGTTTGCAGATGATACAGCTGTGGTGGGCTGCATCACGAACAATGATGAGTCCAGCTACAGGCAGGAGGTGGAACATCTGGAGAGCTGGTGCAAGGACAATAACCTTCACATAAATGTGAAGAAGACAAAGGAGATGATTGTGGACTTCAGAAGGAACAAACACACCCACACCCCACTGAACATAAGTGGATCTGCAGTGGAAGTGGTCTCCAGCTACAAGTACTTGGGTGTACACATGAATGATAACCTCAGCTGGAGCAACAACACCACCAGCCTGATCAAGAAAGGTCATCAGAGACTCTACTTCCTCAGACGGCTGAGACGAGCTGGTCTGAGCAGCCCAGTCCTCACCTCCTTCTACAGGTGTGCAGTGGAGAGCATCCTGTGCTCCAGCATCAACGTGTGGCATGGAGGCTGCACAGCTGCAGAAAGAAAAGCTCTACAGAGAGTGGTGAAGGCTGCACAGAGGTCTGTCGGAGTCAGTCTCCCCACTATCACAGACATTTACACCTCCAGATGCAGGAAGAAGGCCACCTGTATCATGAAAGACCCCACTCACCCTGCACACACACTTTTTGCCCCACTCCCCTCAGGAAGGAGGTTGAGGAGCATTAAGTGTAGAACCACTAGACTGAGGAACAGCTTCTACCCTGAGGCTGTTAGACTCATGAATAAATAAATAATAAGAATAATCACTGCAAAATATCACATCATGCTGATGCTGATCTGTTTTCTTGTTGCTGTGTTCATCTGTGACCATTTGCTCATATAGATTCATGTTCGTGCGGCTGTCTGTTTGTAATGATTTTGTTTTTCTATTACATTAGTGCTTAGTGTATTTCTAGTTGATGTTTTTCTTAGTCAATCCTAGATGTTATTACTGTTTTTCTCTTACATTTTGTTGTTGAATGTAACTGGGACCCTGTGTACATAATCTCGTTTCATCACATGTACCACATGCGGTGCAAATGACAATAAAGATTCTCTGACTCTGACTCTGATAATGCAATTTTTGTTCCACATTTAATTTTTTGTGTTGAAGTTTGGGGAAAGGCGTGTAAAACCATAACGAAGCCTATTTTTATTTTACAAAAAAGAGCTGTGAGAATTATTACAAGAAAGCCTTGGTGGCCCTGGTGGATGCCGTCGAATATATTGTTTCAACAATTTAAGTTGCTAAAGTTTTATGATTTAGTGGATTACAATATTTTGTTGGTAATGTATAGAGCCCATAATAATGTACTGCCTTCAAATGTTCAAATTAATTTTGTAAAGAGGACGAGCTGCTATAGTCTTAAGGGAACTGAGATTTTTGCAAAACCTCAGTATAGAACAAGCTTAAAGGGACGGTCTGTTTCAATACAGGGAGTTGATTTGTGGAATGATTTAGGAAATGAAGTTAAATCTGCAAAATCAGTGCTTGTGTTTAAAAAAATGATTAAAACTAAATTGTTAACAAAATACTAAAAATTTCTTTAAATTGTTTATTGTACATGAAAATTTTAAAATTGAAATGAGTTTCTCTTTTGGTTCGATTGCTTATTGATGACTATTGTTGGAGTGAATTGTTTGTATTGATTTTGTTTTTTGTTTTGGAAAAAAGGGGCAGGTAAAATAAGATTTCTTCTTCTTCCTGCCACCTTTCATTTTATGTTTTTTCTTGCTTTTAAAGTATTACATGTTAGAAGGTTTTTCTTTTAACAAATGTAAAATTAATAAATCTATCCATCCATCCATCTTCTTCTGCTTATCCGGGGTCGGGTCGCGGGGGTAGCAGCCTAAGTAGGGAGGCCCAGACTTCCCTCTACCTAGCCACTTGGAGCAGCTCCTCTGGGAGAATCCCAAGGCGTTCCCAGGCCAGCCGATAAATCAATAAAAAAAAACATATCTGCATATGATATCTACATACGTATAAATCACTGCATCCATTTGTGTGTGGTTGTGAGCATGCATAAGTGAATAAGGTTCCGCATATGATATCTACATATACATCCCTGCATCCATTTGTGTGTGGTTGTGAGCATGCATAAGTGAATAAGGTTCCTCGAATAGAACATTCAGTAGCGACCGTGAAGCATCAGAGATCCGCCCCCCCAAGGCCCGAGGCAGACGAAGGGGCGATCATAGCCCAAGACCCCAAGAAGGACCCCGAGCCCAGAGTCCCCAGGGCCACCCGAACAGGACGAGCCACTCACCCACTCCCCAGATCCAACCAAAGGGGAGAACCGGAAGAGCCCCACCAGCGACTACACACAATGACCCCCGGGGGCCAACAGCGACAAACTCACAGGCCCCCGCCAGAGCCTGCTGCAAGAGCCCGCTGCAAGAGCCCGCTGCACTGACGTAGCCCTAGGCCTGGGCACCGAGGCCCGGGCACCGGGGACGCCCACCCCTCAGGCCCTGACCCGATAGGACCAGAGGACCCGAGCCCCACCAGGCAGCCACCAGGCCGAGCCGACACACGCCCAAGCGCCCAACCCCCGAAAGCGACAGCAAGGGCCCCCAGCACGCCCGCAGGCAAAGGGACACCCACCCGGGGGCCACGTGGTAGGAGCGCGACACCAAGTAGCCTCAGATGTAACAGAGAGGGGGCAGTCTAAGTCCCAGCCTGACAATTAGACATTCATACACAGACACACTCACTCAGACCCACCCTCATCCTCACTCACACAAAGACAAACAATAACGACACGTTCCATTCATAATCCTGATGCACACTCTATACCCCCTAGGTCCAAGACATGTACCTGCCCCCTACATGGGGCAGCCCACACCCAAGCCCAGGAGGTAGGCCCATTCATTCTGGGGTGGAGAGTAGCCGACATCCAAGATTCGGCCCAACCCTCGCCCTGCCGACAGGACAGGACACCCGAGCCCAAGCAGCCCCAGGGAGAGCGCAATGCCAGCCCCGCCCACGGCGAATCCTCAGGCCCCGAACCCTCCCATAGTCCAGGACAACCCCCGACGGCCCACCCCTAGAATGTCCGCCAGGCAACCAGGGGGTGAGAGAAAAAAAATATGTATAAAATATAAATATA
>JBBPBX010011595.1:0-55631 GCA_038048925.1 Garcialebias charrua | reverse complement strand
TATATATATATATAAAATATCCTATACTAGGATTTTTCATGTATGGATATCCAGACAATATCCAATACTAGGATCTGTCAGATGTGTATCTGGAAAATATCCAATACTTGGATTTAATATGTATGGATATCCAGAAAATATCCAATATTAGGATCTATCACAGATGTGTATCCGGAAATTATCCAAATGCTAGGATTTTTTATGTATGGGTATCCAAAAAATATCCTATATGAGGATCTGTCAGATGTGTATCCGGAAAATGTCAAATACGATGATTTACTATGTAAGGGTATCCAGAAAATATCGAACATTAGGATCTATCACAGATGTGTATCCGGAATGTATCCAAATGCTAGGATTTTTTATGTATGGGTATCCAGACAATATCTAATACTAGGATCTGTCAGATGTGTATCTGGAAAATATCCAAATGCTAGGATTTATTATGTATGGGTATCCAGAAAATATCTAATATGAGGATCTGTCAGATGTGTATCCGGAAAGTATCCAAATGCTAGGATTTTTTAAGTATGGGTATCCAGACAATATCCAATACTAGGATCTGTCAGATGTATATCCGGAAAATATCCATATGCTAGGATTTATTATGTATGGGTATCCAGAAAATATCCTATATGAGGATCTGTCAGATGGGTATCCGGAAAATATCCAACATTAGGATCTATCACAGATGTGTATCCGGAAAATATCCAATGCTAGGATTTATTATGTATGGATATCCAGAAAATATGCAATATGAGGATCTGCCAGATGTGTATCCGGAAAATATACAATAATAGGATTTATTATGTATGGGTATCCAGAAAATATCAAATACTAGGATCTATCACAGATGTGTATCCCGAAAATATCCAATACTAGGATTTATTATGTATGAGTATCCACAAAATATCCAATACTAGGATCTATCACAGATTTGTATCTGGAAAATATCCAATGCTAGGATTTATTATGTTTGGGTATCCAAAAATATACAATACTAGGATCTATCACAGATACGTATATGGAAAATATCCAATAGTAGGATCTTTCACATATAGGTATCCAAAAAATATCCAATAGTAGGATCTTTCTCATATAGGTATCCAGAAAATATCCAATACTAGCATATCTCAAGTATGGGTATACATAAAATATTCTATACTAGGATCTATAGCAGATGTGTATCCAGAAAATATCCTATACTTGGATTGATCATGTATGAGTATCCAGAAAATATCCAGTGCTAGGATCTATCACGGATGGGTATACATGGGATATCCTGTACTAGGATCTGTTAAAGATGAGATCTTCCCGTATATCGCCGGAAACATACTGGATATGTGGCAGATACATAGACTTGCATACTGTTGTATCTCCCCGGATATTAGGCCTTTTAGTGCAGTGTGGGTCAGAAGCAATGGATGGAGAGTGGTGCTGAGGCAAGAGACGAGCAGAGAGCGAGGGAGGGCGCCTTGAGGGGGAACAAGGGGGAGGGATAGATGGAGACTAACCGTGGCACCTGATTGGTGGTGGCTTTTGTTTAATTTGCTCGCTAATTGTGCTCCTCTGGTCACCGTCCATCAATCCATTCCTCGCTCCCCTCAGCTCCAGATGCTGTCAGGACAGCCCTGTGGGGCTGGCTGCTCACTCCCATCCTCTTCCTCTGCCCTCGCTCTTTTGCGTCGTTTTTTAAAAATTTATTCTTTTATTTCCACAAAGCCTCGCTCACATTATCTGCCCAGTCCCGCACAACGTCTCCTGAGGCATGATGGGAGACGTTTCTATATAAAGCAAAGGGCTGGAGCGTCAGTGAGGTCACACGCAGTCAAACTGGGACGGTACGATGGATCAGAGGGAGGGAAGCAGCGGCTCGGTCCATTCGAGACGTTCGTCTGAGCCGGACTGGAGTCAGGTTTAGGAGGCGGGGATTTATGTGGACGCGGTGATGGAGGTGGAAGTCTGTGAGGACATAGAGGAGGTAAAGGAAGTGGTCGTCAGCACCATAGAAGAAGAATTTAATACGAGTTCGCCTCCGGTGTCCAGCTGTGGGCGAGGGACTAAAACAAGCCAGGTGAGACACTCAGCAGAAACGATTCTGCACAAACAACTTCTGCTAAAGCTTAGTTTGAATTTTTCATAAAATCAGCTGAATGAGCACTCAGGCATGAAGTCAATAAAACTAATCTGTTCTGGATTTTGCTCCTAAACGTGGCTGAATTTAATGATGACAGAAAGCACTGGTGCCTGCCACCCTTCAATAACTTCTTTGGTTTTCTGTTGCTATTAGCTATGATGTCCAGAACCTTTTGATGCAACTAGTTCTTGCATACAAACAACAAAAATGTTGTTTCTTCATATCAGCTCCAGGCATGAGTGAGATACTGACAACATGAAAACCCTGAGCAAAAATATATTGTAAATTTTATTGGTTTTATCACAAAAACCTGTTATTGCTGTAACAATACTGTACATACTGGTATATTATTAGTAGCTATCAGTAGTATAATAAAAATCACAAGGTTCTTTGTCATTCGCATCACATGTGGTACATGAGGTGGAACGAAATTGTGTACTCAAGGTCCCAGTTGCACGCAAAAATATAAAGTATAAAAAAAGAAACCGTATACAAGGATCTAAGATATATAATATATTATACGTATACACACAGAAGTCTGTTGGAGTCAGCCTCCCCACTATCACAGACATCTTCACCGCTAGATGCAGGAAGAGAGCTACTTGCATCATGAAGGACTCCACTCACCCAGCACACACACTTTTTGCCCCGCTCCCTTCAGGAAGGAGGTTAAGGAGCATTAACCACTCGACTGAGGAACAGCTTCTACCATGAGGCTGTTTGACTCATGAATCTCTAACCAGAATAATCACTGTGAAAAATCACATCATGTTACTGTGTTCATTTGTGCTCATCTGCTCACATAGACTCATGTTTGTGCTGCTGTTTGGCGTATTGTTTTTATGCTATTAGTGCTTAGTGTATTTTTAGTTGATGTTTTTCTTAGTTCAAATCTTAGATCTTATTACTGTTTTTCTTGTACATTTTATTGCTGGATGTAACTGGGACCCTGTGTACATAATCTCGTTCCATCACATGTACCACATGTGGTGCGAACGACAATAATGAAACTCTGACTCTGACTCGGATATTTAAACAGGTCTGTCTGGTAAATGAGTCCTTGAGGCTCAATGAGACTTACCTGTATAAATAAAGGTTGGATAACGTGAATGAATATACAGTACTGTACACTAAAGAGTAATAATGTAATAAAATACAGTGTATTAAACAGCAGCCTTAACACAATGTAAATGGTAAATGGACTGTACTTATCACCTTTCTAGCTTATCAAGATACTCAAAAGTGCTTTACAACACAATCGGTGTCCTCATTTACCCATTCATACAGCACTCTAATAGATCTCTGCAAAGCTAATCTGAATCTGTATCAATCAGTGCTTTATCACATTCATAGCACTTTGAGATTTTTATTAATGAAAAGTGCGGTATAAATTGAATTTATTATTATTATTATTATTATGACACACATCGGATGCAATGACTGGTACAGTGTCTTGCCCAGGGACACTTCAGCATGTGACTGCTGGTGGAATCGAACGCCCAACTCTCGCATTGGAGGACAACTGCAGTAACCACTCAGCCACAGCTGCCCTGTGTGTATTTATATCATCATCTACCAGAGAAAGACAACATATTTGCCTAAATTATTAACATTAACCGATGAAGTCAACCGTTTTTGTGTCTGTTAGCAAAATATGATATGAACTACTACGGGATATATTTTAACGAAACTCTTAATCATAATCTGTACTTTTAGTGTTTCCCCTACCATTATAAGGGCGGCCGTGGCACAGTGGTAATGGCAGTCGACCCCCGATCGGAAGGTTGGAGGTTCGAATCCCGCATCCGCCTACCATGTGTCGTTGTGTCTCTGGGCAAGACACTTAATAATAATATAATAATAATAATAATAATAATAATAATAATTAATTCAATTTATAACGCACTTTTCATTACTGAAAATCTCAAAGTGCTACACATATATTGAATGCTACACACATTCATAAACCGGTGGCGGCAGACTACCATGCAAGGTGCTTTCCAGTCCTACCGGGAGCAACTCAGGGTTAAGTGTCTTGCCCAAGGACACAACGACACATGGTGCGGGTCCCGGGAGTCGAACCGCCAACTTTCCGATCGGGAGACGACTGCCATTACCACTACACCACGGCCGCCCCCGAGTTGCTCCCGGTAGGTCTGGAAGGCGCCTTGCAAGGCAGGCTACCACTACTGGTGTATGAATGTGTGAATGAATGGGTGGATGGCTGGTATTGTAAAGCACTTTGGGGCTCCTCACAGGGGGCTGGAAAGCACTACTGTATATAAATAAGCTCCATTTACCATCCATTTACCATTATACAAGTAGGGTGTCCCGTCTGGTCAACAGAACCGAGCGCCCTGCCTACCGATCCCACCCCCCCACAGCAATGACATAGCGCTAAGCTAGCGGCACATGATACAGAAGTGTTAGCTAAAAAGCTAGTGCAGGTAGCGCTCCGCTTCCCTCACGCTGATCCGAGCAATTTCCTTCAACATCCCCCCACCCCCCGTCGACACTGTGGGGAGAAACAATGCGCAACACAGACATGTCTCCATCTCCACCCCCAATTGAAAAAAACTGTGGAAGATATGAGCACCCTGCCAAGGTATGTTACATGTAGCTCTGACTACGGTATTAACAATTTTTGGAGTCCCAGTGCGACATGGCCACAACAGCTAACTGAACTTTGCCAACACAAAAACAGCTGTATGAGTCAGTTTTACAGATACTGAGTGTGATACTAGGGTGTGGTAGTCATTCACAACATACTCTGAGAGCTAACACAGTTTGTGAGATACTGATCTGATATCTTTTTCATGTACTTATACTCCTAAAAGTGTTCTGATACCACAGTTCCTGCTACCACCATACAATAGTATGACGTTCATTTCTTAGTTGAGCAATTAGATGGTAAAAGGAATGCAACAACAGCTGAATATTTAATATTTTTATATTTTTGAGTTGGCTAATACCCACTCCTTAACAACTGTTGGTGGTAATGCACCTTAAAGTTGTTTGGTAACCGTCAATAAACACCCCCATAAGAAGAAAAAGCAGTGTGGCTGTGTTTCAGTGGAGACCAAACGAAAGGCGAATTAAGTTCAGCAAAGCTGTCAAGAAAAGGGACGAAATCTTACACTTCAAACACAAGCAATTCAATAAAAGCTCTATACAACCAACATGATGCCAACGTCAGAGTTTACAACAGCGAGAAGATGAGCAGAAGAGGATCCTGGGAAAATACAGGTTTTAATCCAAGCTTCCTGACAATCTCATCAGTAAGTGCATTTGGAAAAGACTACTGTATTTCTGACATGGCTATTTATGTATGAAGAATTAACATATTTTCTTATTCATTATAAGAAGTTGCATTTATTAGTAGCCTACTTGTATCAGTTCTCTGAATTGGCAAGTAGTCACATATGTTCTTGTACGTTCACTTGGTTTGAAAAGCTGTATATCAGTGCATCCCTAACCGGTAACACACTCTGATGCATGCTCAATAATCCAGGTAGAAAAATCTAAAAAAGCTAAGTCTGGTCCTCTGGACATTCAAATGAATGTCCAGAGGACCAGACTTAGCTTTTTTAGACCTAACCGGTAACCTCTTATTCAACATTAAAAGGCTCATTTCATGCCAAAGGATTAGACTTTCTTGCAATAAGAATTGATGGTATTGGAGTCAGTTTGGTTAGGTAACATTCGTGTTTTTATTGTCCCTTTGTTGCCTCTTCTTGGTCAAGTTCTGCCCAAGTGTCCCACCGTATGTTTTTGTTTTTTACGGTACTTGTTTCCGTCTTTGTCCTGACAAGCTCTTGGCGGTCACATGCTGTCCACATTGTGGTTAACAGGCGGTGAGGAGCTCTTTGGGAATGCGTGGCTTCTTGTTTTGCACACACACATACACCTCGCCTCTCTGGAGGGAGTAAAGTGCACTTGTTCCTGCAAAGAGCAGGGGAGCTTTGTTTGTACTCCACTTAAAGCCGAACAACAGAAAACAGGCTTTCAGGGGGACGGTTTACTGGGAGAGACAATAACTGTTATTTATACCTAGGTGAAGAAAGGGTGAACAGCACACAATACTCCGCTGAAAGCTTGGTAAAAGGCATTCTGGTGCTGTATATATCTAGTTTTCTGAGCAACCTTTGTTTTTTGGTAAACTTTCTTAAAATATATGGTAAAAACTAGGGCTGGACGATTTTGGAAAATAATCTAATTGCAATTTTTTTCTATAAATTGCAATTGCGATTTAAAACGCGATTATTTTTTAATATCTTCTCAAGTATTTTTCAACAAACAGAAGCAATAAATCAATATGTTTTATAATAAACAATGTCAGATTTATTTAAAGCAGAGATTACAATAAAGCAAACAAATCTATGCCTTTTCTTTTCACCATTTCTATTTTTTCTTGTTTCATAAGCATAATAGTAAACATGTTAAGTGAACTTCCTAACTACTGTCTGAACTTCACATGACAGTTAATAAATAAATATAAAAAATTACATATAATTTTTATTTTATTTTTTAAATTAGAAAAAAACAGTTCGGTCAGTGATCCCTGTCAACTTTGCTTACTTGAAGTTGAAGCACTGGTTGTTGTCATTCTAGCCATGCAACCATTGTAAATGTCTTAGTGGTGGTTTTTTTTAGGTGTTGATAAAGATTTGTGTCACGTGACCAGTCAAATTGCAGCCTTCGCGATTAGAAAATCTCATTTTATCATATTGCGATATTATTGCAAATGCAATTAATTGTTCAGCCCTACTTTTTAAATAGTTTGATAATGTGTTAAGACATGAACACATCTCAAATATCAAATGAAGCACACTCAGTTTTGTTCACACGGTTCTCTGTAGATAAAAACAAATTTTTTGGATAAAGCTACAAATTTTGCAAAGAAATTCCTGACTGCTGATGTAGAACTTATAGCTCTTTCAAGACTAGGTCTCTATTTGTTTCTTTTGCTGGAAATAGGGATGCACGATATTGGCTTTTTGGCCGATGCCGATACAGATATTTTCTACACGTTCCTTTGTCAGAACAGAGCCCTCTTATTTAGGCTTATTTTTCTACAAAAAATTGTGTAACAGCTGTACAAGCTGGTGACATATATTCAGTAACAGCCATATTCATTCATTCAACCTTTATTTAGTCAGGTAAATCTTATTGAGCTTCGAGGGCTCATTTACGAAAGCGACCTGCTACAAACTAAAGAATGATGAACATCAATGATACAAATACATTAAACAATAGACAAAAGAAAAAGAAAAAGTAGCAAAAACTAGCAAACATTATAAGGTAGATGTACAAAATCAAAAACAGGAACAAATCAGCATTGGTTTTTGCCAGGATTCCAACAGATTCTGAAAATCATTTAGAGAGGTCAGGGCCGAGAGCTTCAGATCTTTTTGTAAGATATTCCAGGAAGCAGGAGCAGAGTAGGAGAAGGCCCTTTTTCCAAGTTCAGTCCTCACTGACGGAACACTGCAGGTAATCATGTCCTGAGAGATGATATGCATAGCACGTTAACTTATATTAAATGAAAAGTGTTAAATGTTATTTATTAGCATTAGTCACCTGTGATGCTGTCTCACTTGTGGAGGCTTGTTCCAGGTTCCTAGCTGCAGTGTGGGATCCTCTGCACTCCTGCATGAAGGACAGACTTTTTAAGTTCAAAGCTTTTGTCTGTTCATTGTGCTATAAGACTAATCATGCTAACAGGGCTAACACGACCTTCAAATGTTTTATGGTAAAACTCACCCAACAAGTCGTGCTATCGGTTATTAGTTTCTCAATGACATAGGAAATGACGGCTTGTAACTCTGGTAACGTTATGCCGGAAAAATGTCTCTGATTGGGGACGATGTAGCGAGGCTCAACGTAGTGCAAAAAAATTTCAGAATCCGACATCCTCACCAACGAAAAATGAAAGTTCCACACCGCAGACATTTTGAGTTTTCCTCTCTGCCGTGAGATCACGTAGACACATGTAACGTCATTGCGTTGTGCTGCCACTGCAGGCAAAAGCAACGCCTTTTATATCGGCGAGTTATTTCAATGGAATGGCTGATGTCCGATATTGAACTTTAACGCTAATATCGGCCGATACAGATACTATGCCGATAATATTGTGCATCCCTAATATTAACCAAAAGTTTTTCTGTTCTAGTTTCTTACATTTGCCTATAGAGGGTAGTTTAGTGTCTCAGTCTCTTTCGGTTTTTCAAAAAAAATCTGTTTAAATTCAATTCAGTTTATTTATACAGTACTGTATAGCACCAAGTCACAACAGAAGTCATCTCAGGGCACTGAACAGAACTATTCATATTTAAAATAATAATTTAACATTATTTATCTGAGGAGCAGACTGCTTTGAGTTTAACTCCATCACAGAACTCTCATCTTGAGCGTGAAGGTGACAGTGGAAATGAAAAACTCCCTCATGAGGAAGAAACCTTTAGCAGAACCAGGTTCAGGACAAGCGGTCATCTGCTTCAACCGGCTGTGTTTGAGAGGAACAGATACACATTGGCAGGTCAAGAATCACATTAAGATAAAAATAGTATCAAATGAAAACTATTCAATTTTAGCAATTCATTTAAGGAAATTAGGCCAGTTTGTCCTCCGGTAGTCTAAACTTAAGGCAGCATAACAAGCCATCCCTACCTATAGGATTTATCAAAAAGGAAAGTCTTAAGCCCAGTCTTAAAACTGGACAATGTGTCGGCCTCACAGACAGAAACAGGAAGTTGGTTCCACAAGAGAGGAACCTGATGACTGAAAGATCTTCCTCCCATTCTGTTTTTGGAAACTCTAAGGAACTACAAGTACCGGTAATCCTGCAGTCTGAGAGTGAAGTGCTCTGTTAGGAAAATATGAAACAATGCGATCTTAAATATAAGATGGAGCTAGGTTGTTGAGGGCTTTGTAGGTTTGAAGTAAGATTATGAATTCAATTCTGGACTTGACACGGAGCCAATGGAGAGAAGCAAAAAAAACATTCTGTTTACAAGTGTTTTTTCTGGACCCAGAGTTGATTCACTAGCAATGTGGCACTTAACGTCTCACGTACTCACCCTTCCAGTGCTTCCCCTACCATTATACAATCAGGGCGCCCCACCCTGTCAACAGAACCGAGCGCCCTGCCAACTGAACCGAACCCCCACGACAACTGCCAGCACCGACATAGCGCTAAGCTAGTGGCTAAGTGAAACACTGCACTCAGCACACAATAACTGTCACATGACCATTCTATTAGGAGTGAAATTACTAATACCAGGCCAAGATGGGGTAGGGGCTGGGCAGCCAACTCAGGATTTGAAAGTCCCTGATTCAATCCCCAATCATTGCATATGTTGTGGTGTCTCTGAGCACGACACCCTATTCCCAATTGCTCCCCAGGCGCTTTCAATAGCTGTCCACTGGATGGGTTAAATGCAGAGAGCCAATTTCCCATGCAATGATGACAACACATACACATTATTAAACATACTAGAAAAAGTTAACGGCAGCCAGGAAAGAACCACTATAATCCAGCCATCCATTATCTTTACCCGCTTCTTCCTTTTTTAGGTTGCAAGTGTCACTGGTGCCTATGTCCAGCTATCATTGTGTGAGGGGTGGGGTACACCCTGGACAGGTCTCCAGTCCATCACAGGGACACATAAAGACAAATGAGACAAAACAACCATTCACTCTCTCTTCACACCTAGGGACAATTAGAGTTACCAATCAGACTAACATGCATGTTTTTGATCTGTGGGAGGAAACCAGAGTACCCGGAGAAAACCCACGTGTGCACAGAGAGAACATGCAAACTCCACCCAGAAAAGCCCCTAGGCCGGGATTTGAACCAGGGCGACCTGCTCGCTGAGAGGCAGCAGCTCTACCAACCACGCCAAAATGCTGCCCCCACTATAATATATTAAATAATATTTATTTGCCGCTTTTACAGCTTTAGGTCAGCCATATTGGAGCATCTGACACTTCTAAGTTGCTTTCACTGTTTTAGTGACACAGAATATTTCAGAGAACATCTGTCTTTCCTCTGTCTGCTCTCTGGATCAATCATCTCCTCCCTTTAATTGGCTGTCTCGTTATCGAACATTCCCATCGTGCTCTTGCCCTTTACTCGTACCTTCTTGATCTCTGTCTCCTCTCCACTCCCGTCGGTTTCTATCCGTCGGCCCTTATATTCGTGTGATGAATGGGACCAGACTTGCTGCAAGACTGTTGAAACTGAACCAAATCAGCCTGCGATGATTGGTTAATCCCGTGAGGAAAATGCGAGTGACTAAAGACTATTTTTAGTCGTGCAGTCAGAGGGAAAGCCCAGGTAGAGATCCGTATATGAAATAGTCCCAAATTTCAGTAAGAAAGGTTCGATTTTCTTAATGTTAGGTATTTTTATGAGCATGGTTTTCTTTTACGGCATCCAAACGTGTATTTTTCTGATTTATTCATAATCTATTTTGTATCATACCAAAAATATAACAATAAAAGTCAGTTACAATTGTCAAATGTCTTGAACCGATGTGTTATTCAGAGCTCAGTGAGCAACGATTGGATCTCAACTACGGCGCCTGAGATGCAGTGATTCACCTCTCCCTCCCTCTGGCTGTTGTCGAGGTTCGCTGTGGTCAAAAAAGTATTCTTTCTCATACCTAATGCCCATTGATTTCCTTTCTCATCCACACAAACACAACCCGCTCATCTCCACCAGCTAAACGGGATTAATACTTCAGGATCTGTCAGCAGCTGTTAGGCAGAATAGAAACGCTGTGCTCCACATCACATAAAAGTCATTACTTAGGCTGAAACCTATTTCCCACCCAAACGCCTTCCCCATGGCCATCAATTTAAAGGCACATGGAAAACTGGTTAAATTATTCTACTGCAACATGTATTCCTTCAAGAAGTCAATATGCCAACAGTTGTAAAGGGTCTAAGCTGTGGTGGCTGTGTTAACATGGACTCCCAAGTTCCCATTCAGACTTGGCACTAGCATCTGTCTTGACTGATCCAGGAGTGGATGGCTTTTATGTGCATTAAAAATATCTTCACCCGGACCACCTTTGGTGGTAGTCTGGACCCCCTTTATCCACATTTGGTTGTTGGAACACAATCCGTCCAGAACTGTGTATTACGTATTTTATCCACCAAAGTGAGCAGGTATAAAATAAGGCCCAACTATTTATTTTTATTATTAAGTTCAAGAATCTTTCTTATCCCCACGGGGCAATTTGTTTCACAGTCAGTAGGCACACAAAACATCCATTCTAGACAAGACATTGAAACATTAAAATGACAGTACAGAAATAATCACGGTTCGTTGAGAAGCCCGATCGCTACAGGGATGAATGAGTTTTTCATTCTGTTCGTTCTACATCTGGGCAGCAGATACCTGCGTCAACCTGAACCATGGAGTGGGTGATCAGGATCTGCCAGAATACCGTAAGCCTGGCTTTGTTCACTGACGTCCCCAAGTAGGTCAGTGAGGTTAAAGCTATGCCAGCAGTTTTGCTGCACATTAATATATTGTCATGTTGTTATTATTGAAAAAATTGGCAGAAATAATATTGTGGTAGGACTCTCCCCGACACCCCCAGGTGTCAGTATATTAAATATTGTTTTGCCCAATCCCTGATAATTGTTGTCAGCCTTCAATTATTTTTGACTCCACGCAAACAAAAGCATTCAGTCCTGCCTTTTGTGGAGCATTTAACTCTATTAATACTTGAAGAAAATAATGAGGTGTTGCTTCTCTGTGGGGTATAATTGCTTCATGTGAATAGAAAGCCTGTTGCAGAGGTCTCTCTGGAGGGTGAGAGAGCTCTTCAGTCCTCTTCTCTAATTATAAACAAAAGAGGCTTTCTTTGTTCTGCTCTGTGGTTTCCACTTCATCTGGGCGAAGCACAAATTATCAGCATATTGGATGTTAACTACTGTAATGAATTCTACTGCTTGTTTTGTTTTTTAGGTATGCTAAACTATGCCCAAAAAATTTAAACCATTCGCCGTCTGTAGAAAGGCACTCAATAATATTTTGCCAGTGTCTATGTGTGCTTAAGTGCATGTATGTGTCTTTTAGCAAAATATCATTGGATATACATCTTTTAGTCATTCTAATTTGAGATGGCCACTACAGCTAAGTAACCTTATCAAACATAACCTCCCATCAAAGGTGGGGATGTATTATGGTAAGGTCTTTGTACTTACGTAAATTTTCTCTTGTCCCGCCCATAACTTATGATAATTTAACAAAATTTCATACACGTGCATCATCACTAGACAGAGTGTTGGGTACACTTCATCAAGGCCAAATATTGTACAAGGTCTTTGCTGGATCGGGCCATTGCTATAGATTGCTGTATAATAGTCGCTTGAGGGACATATAATGCCTTATGCTGTACTTTTGTTAAACAAATAGTGCTAAAATCTGGTTTGGTAGTAGCTGAGAATCATCCTCAACACATACCTTAGGCGCTCACTGATAGTGCAAGGTCTTTGTTCAGAACATTGGCTAAACCTGTTGGGGTCAGCCTGTTCATTGCAAAATAGTTTTTGAACGCATTGACATATTTTAATGACATTTTCTGTACATAAAGATTGGATGTACATCAAAAACTGACCAACTTTGGAAGTCAGCCCAGTCAAGATGGCCATCACATCTAAGCCAAATTAACACCAAAATGGCTATGATTCAATCAATTTTACAAATGTTGAGCTAAAACCTGACGTGGTAGTAGCTGGAAGTCATTCAGAACACATAACCTGAGCGCTAACACATTGCGCATTCCTTCAAAGAATGTTAAGCTTTTAATGATTTAAAGGGTTTTTATTTTCTCACTTGAAATGTTTCTTTTAGGTGTTTTTGTGTCCCTGAATAAATGAGATGGTGACATTTTGCCCTATTTAGAATGCCTGATGTCCCGTTGCCCACAGGAATGTAACAGCATGTGCACTTTGACACTTTGAACCCAAGTCGCGCATTCCGCAGACTCGTTGCGTTTTTTTGAGATAGGCCAGTGGAGCTGTTCGGCTCTGTCCAAAGAAATACACGGTGACGCTGATATTTACAACCTCGTGTCAAAGGCCAAACAGCTCAAGGGTGGATTTCATGGCCGGACCCCATCAAAGAGACCGTCAGTGGAAACTACACCAATGAATGAACGAACGCTCAACATGTCAAGAACGTGAAGTGATACTCTACTGGTGTTCCACGTGGAATATGCTGTGCCACTTTTAAAGCTTTTCATGTTTGTTAGTAAATTATTTAAAGTCCAAAATAATCTGTCAACTTGTCCAAACTGTCAGAGTTAAGAACTAAAATAATCTTAATGTTCAGAGTTAGAGGCATTTTAGTCTGTCCTTGGAAATTACATATGTGATAGATACTGAGACAACTGGAAAAGGATGTTATGTTAGCACTCGGAGTATGGGTTGAGGATAACTCGTCGCAACTACCATTCCTAACTTTAGCTTCGTTGTGTAAATTGGACTGAGTTATAGCCATATTTGCATTAGCTAGTGTCGATCAGCTGTCGAGCAGCTCCAAAAGGTAATGATTTTTATATGTACAAATCCATATTATCTGTTGCTTAAAGACACATGGTTGACTCTAACAGCTGTTTGCAAGGATTTTATCAAAGATGATGCACAATGTACGTGTCTGAGTTTAAGCGCAACTATTACACAACCAAATTTTAGCTCACCCTCTAAATTGAGCTGTCATAGTAATTTTTTGTTTCTTAAAATTGGTTGTATGGAACAGCCACCTGGAGTTAGATTGACTTCAGATGTTAATCAGTTGTAGATGTGCATTCAATGAGGACTTTGAAAGTTTGCTCAAACCCTGTCCAGTGGTTCATCAGAAGTTTTGCTAACAGACAGACAAATGAACATACTCACAGAGTATGACAGTAACTAACTTACTGTTGGTTCTTACTGAAAGAGATTTTATCACCCAGTGTTTGACTACCGGTACATGTAGTTTTGATTTTATTGTCCCGCGTCGCGGAACAATGAAGGAAATTACGGGTACCTAGGCCTGTCACGATAACAAATTTTGCTGGGCGATTGTCTCTGAAATTGTTGGGATAAACAATAATATTGTTTGAAATTTGACAATAATTAGTAATGTCAAATATAAGAAGAAATGTTGGCAAATTTTTGTATGTAGTACCTTTTTTTACCACTGGATGGCAGTATAAGACAGTTTGAACCAAAGGATGGATAGTGAGGGAGCAAGTGCCGTGTTTGGGCCGAGATGGTGTAGAGGCAGGGCAGCCGGCTCAGGACCGGAAGGTCCGGGGTTCGATCCCCGGTCACTGCATACCTCGTTGTGTCCCTGGGCAAGACACTTAACCCCGAGTTACTCCCGGTAGGACTGGATGGTGCCTTGCATGGCAGTCTACCGCTACCGGTATATGAATGTGTGTGTGAATGGGTGGATGGCTGGTACTGTGAAGCGCTTTGGGGCCCCTCATAGGGGGCTGGAAAGCGCTATATAAGTAAGCTCCATTTACCATTTCTTTAAGAAAAATGGGAGGGAGGCCCCTTGAAATGACATGGTCTGTCTCTCGTTACTGTTTTTCGGTTCTCAAAATGGCGGATGCTCAGTGTGGCTTGAGCTCTTTAGCATAGCATTTGTCACACAAAGCTTTTAATAAAAAATCAGTAAACAAGTTCTCAGCTTCTTTTTGCTGAGAAAATCTTTTTAGACAAAGGCACGAGTTTCACTCATGAATTTTGGGGCTTTGACAAGACTGAGGTTTTTTCCCAAGGTTGGCCTGTTGGCTTAGCTCTTAGCTTAGCTTCTTAGCTAATACAGTAGCTGCTTTTAACGATCCAAAAACGCTATTTCAGACGGTTAAAACAGATTTTAAAGAGAAATTAGAAAGAGAGGGGTCAGTGAAGAGCACCGGAGTTGAGCCTTTTGTCATCCAGTGTCTTCAGTAGAAAGAGAGAGACACGTAAGTAAGTAAGTAAGTAAGTAAGTAAACTTTATTTATATAGCACCTTTCACAGATATAAAATCACAAAGTGCTTTACAAAAGAAATACACATAATAAAATCATACTAAAATTATACTAAAATTATACACTCTTAAAACATGCTATACAAAAAGGTTACACATGATAAACTCTAAAACCAATAAGTACAATTAACCATAAGCCTGTTTAAAAAGATAAGTCTTAAGACTTCTCTTAAATGCATCAGTCGACTCGGAGCCGCGCATTGTTAGAGGGAGAGCGTTCCAGAGCCTCGGTGCCACCACCTGAAATGCTCTATCACCACGGGTTTTAAAATGGGTTCTAGGAACTGACAACAGTAACTGATTAGAAGACCTCAGAGTTCTAGACTGACAGAAGCCGTGTTTCCATCAAGGTTTCTAGCTGCGCAATTTGAAATAGCGCAGCAGAAAAGCTTAATGGAAACGGCAAATTGCGAGGTTACTTCCTGAATTACGCTAAAAAGTTTATACGCTCGCTTGAGGTGGTTTTTGGGATTTGAGATGCGCTAAACGACAGATGGAAACACATTTTCCGACTCATTTCTGACGTAGCGAACATTCACGTCACGTGACGTTCAGCTGTTTCCGCTCCGGACAACATGTAACATCGCTAAAACTAGTTGGCATGACAGAATAAATACAACTCGCCCGATAGCAACACGTACCTGAAATATTCTCTCCATTTTGATGAGATGTGTGGCCGGGTTCTGTTTTCAACCGCTACTTCCTGTTTACTGTAGACATGCGCAGTGCTGACGTCTGACGTAATGACGCTGACGTCTGACGTAATGACGCTGACGTCTGACGTAATGACGCTGTGTGCGGCTTGGAAGAAGCGCTTCAAGCCAGTAGATGGAAACACTTCTGATCTGCATTAATTTGTATTTACATATTTGCGAGGTAGCTCAAATTTCGCAATTAAAATGGATGGAAACACGGTTAGAGTGGCTTCAAAAGATTGAAAACATATTTGGGAGTCTCACCATGGAGTGCTTTAAAAGTTAAAACCAAAATTTTAAAATGAACCCTAAAATATATCGGAAGCCAGTGGAGAGAGTACAGAACAGGAGTAATATGATCCGTTCTGCGGGTTCCAGTCAAAAGTCTGGCTGCAGCGTTCTGCACAGACTGAAGAGAAGCCATGGTGGATTTACTTATCCCTACTAAAAGGCCGTTACAATAATCCAACCGAGAAGAAATAAAAGCATGGACAACCATTTCTAATTCTGTCTTAGATAAAATAGCTCGCAACTTTGAAATGTTCCTTAAATGATAAAAACAGTTGCGAACTAACAGTTTACAATGACTGTCCATTGACAGAGAGCTGTCAAAGAGAACACCCAGATATCTAAGGTTGTTTTTGTTCGAAGGATTTAAGAACCCAAGATGCTTCCTTATTTCCAAGATTTTATCATCTGGAGCAATGATAAGTGTTTCAGTCTTAGCAGCATTTAACTGCAAGTGGTTGTCATTAAGCCAAATTTTAATGTAACGTAGAAACGATAAAACCAATAAATGAAAATGAGGTTGATAATCTTCATTTACCATGTGATTAATTGATTTATTGTTTATTGCAACAGGCTTACGGGTACCTCCATCTGTCTTGTGAGCTGGATAACTTAAAGAATATGTGAGGGACTTACAGAGACTTAGTTTGATTTATGGTTATATCTAGGCGTAAATAAGGTCACTATTGAAAATTGTGTTGCCACAGCAAAATCCAAGATGGCCACCACCATATATTTATAAACCGGCCTCCTCGATCATTTAAGGAAACTATGCTTTCTAGTTTTTATATTGTTTAAAGTATAGTTTCCTCAAATGACTAGGTTGACCAAATCAATAATGGCTAAGGCCACAAATGGCCACACCAGCTCCACTGGTGGTGAATACAGTTGCTCCTTCTTCGCTGTGTTTTCTGTTTAGCCTAAAATGTTCCCAAACTTTGGACGTTTTTTGTTGTTTTTGGAGCTCTTCTTCTAAGCATTCTCCGTTTCCCTCCATATCTACAAACTTAGCACATACGCGTTCGTGGAAGCGCTAGCATTGTGCAACACAAAAACTTTCCGGGTAGACCAAAGTGCTCTGAATTGTTTGACGAAGCTTCGAGGCAGATAAATTTGCCTCAATGATTTTTTTGTAATTGAGGTACCGTATATTCCGGTGTATAGGTTGCACCTTTTTATGGTTTTTTCAGGGCCTGTGACCTATACACCGGTGCGACCTATATATACCATACCATACCATTTTATTTATAAAGCACTTTAAACAGGAACAAGTCCACACCAAAGTGCTGGACAAACAAACACGCAACAGGCAACACAGACAATGAAGTACAACACGAAAAACATAAAAACATTGCAGATCATAAATCAAACGATCCAATACAAATCAGCTGGCATTGAAAGCAATGGAGTAGTAGTGAGTTTTTAACCGGGATTTGAAAACCGAGAGGGAGGGGGCCTGTTTGATGAGCAGCGGTAACTCGTTCCAGAGTCTTGGGCCTGCTACAGAGAACGCCCTGTCACCCCTGCGCTTAAGGCGAGTTTCTGGAACTATTAAGAGTACCTGATCCTCTGACCTCAAAGCACGTGGAGGGACATATGGGTGTATCAGATCCGAGAGATAGGCGGGGGCGAGACTGTTCAGCGATTTGTAGACATACATGAGAATTTTGAATTGGATTCGAAGATGAACCGGTAGCCAGTGAAGGGAGGCCAAGACTGGTGTAATGTGCTCTCTTTTGCGTGTGCTGGTTAAAAATCGGGCAGCTGCGTTCTGAACCAGTTGTAATCGTGCAATGGTGGCTTGACTGACGCCAAGCAGAAGTGAATTGCAGTAATCAAGCCTAGATGTAATGAATGCGTGAATCACTGTCTCCAGGTTGTTTTTGGATAATATGGGCTTCAGCTTAGACAGACGCCTCAGCTGGAAAAAACAGGATTTGACGATCATGTTTACATGACTGTTGAGTTTCATGGAAGGATCCATTATCACTCCCAGATTTGTGACTTTTTGTTTTTCGGACAGGGGTAGAGCAGACAGGTCAATGCAGTGGTTTGAGGTTGTGTCATTGGGAAGGAACAATATGGCTTCAGACTTCTTATCATTGAAGCTTAAGAAATTTAAAGCCATCCAGTCCCTGATGTCAGTATATACTGTATATGGCTTGTTATCACTTTCGGCGAAACAAATTTTTAAATCCAGCTCATTTCACAATTACGTTCATTTATTAAGGAAAAGTTCAGCTCAGACACATATTTGCTATAATTTTTATCAAACAAATAATTGTTTTTAAGTGTTAATCTTCTTAAAAGCCTTGCTGTGCGCTCCTGTGGCAGACATTTGCAGCAGAGCTAAACGTAGGTGCGACCTATACACCGGTGCAACCTATCTAGGGATTTTTCCAATCTATTGGTGATAATTGGACAATGCGACCTATACACTGGTGCGACCTATACACCAGAAAATACGGTACTTGAATTATTTGAGGAATCGTTTCAGCCCTAGATTAAATTGAGCTATAATTGTGTAACTACAGTATTTACCCTTTTCTTCTAAATGTTGATACAGGATTGAAATGATTTAATAATCAGCAGTTTGGACATCAATGTTTCTTTGGGGTTTTATCAATAGTCCTATCAGACTTTTATTGTTCTTCTTTATCTCTGTCGATTTAACCTTAAGGCCAATGTGGTACTCCCTCGATGAATCACCCTCCTTCTCCTCACCCCCCTATTTAAACAAAAAAGTGTTTAAGATGCGTCTCCACTGTTGGGTTCCCAGGTGGCTCTGGTTCATCTTCTGTCAGATTTAGCGCTTGTTGTAACTGCTGTGTAAAGACTTCTTCTCTTTTTGTTTCTACAGTATACTGTTCTGTCCCGACACCCGCTGACATCCATTATCTGCAAATGCAGTCTGAGACATACGTCATTAGATATTGTGCAGTTTACTTTTTCTACATCGCTATTTCTATTCCTTTTGCCCAAGCTTGGAAATCACCTGCCTCAATTTGTTTTTCTGTTTCTGTTTCTTTCAGTCACACCTTTTTCCTTTTCTCTCTACTGACCTCGAATGAGTCCGTAAATATTAGTTGAAGTTAGCATAACATGAATGTCTTTAGAAATTACTTTCAAGAGCTACAGCTCAAACTCTAAAATAATCTGGACAAACAGGTGCTTTCAGACCAGATGTAAAAACTCTCTTAAGGTGTATAAGGACTTTTAGTCCTACTATGGAGTGATCACTTTATTTGCTTTCAAACCTTCAGAGAAACATGATAGAGCAACAGTCAGCCAAACCAAGCTCCCTGGTTGGAGTCCAAAAGTAAGGAGCCTCATCTTAAACACTTTGTTTCAATAGAGCACCACATTGGTATTGCGGTTAAACTGACAATCAGTAGCAAAGTCATTTGTGCACCTAACAGTCACCAACAATAATGGAGGGCACCAGAGTTGGGGTTGGTGTGTTGTGGGTCTTTGGTTTAATTTTTAAATCTGTTTTAAAAAATGTGAAAACATTCAGAAGAAAGAGTTATAGGAGGCAAAGTGTTGTATGACGTGTTACATTCAAAGAAGAGCTTGTTACAGCAGACGGACATTTTAACAATGCAGGTCCTTGAAGAAAGCCCAATTTGCTCGTCCAGTGTATGGACTAATCACATCAACGAATGGCCCTCAAAGATCCTGATTGTGCCAAGAAAATACTGTCTGAAGCAAGAGCTGAAAAAGATCCAGTAAATATTGTTAAAGGACTACTGTCAGAGTACCATAAGTGGAAAAAAAAAAAGAAAGATTACCTCAGATGGCTCTAAGGACTGTAAAGTGCTCCTCTGCGGTCTAAAAACACCCATCACAGCTTGTTTGATAGCTAAAAGAAAAGTTGCTTCTGTCTAAAAAGAACATTGCTGCATGATTTGGGTTTGTGAAGGTTCATCTGAATGAACCACAAGACTTCTGAAACATTGTCCTTTGGGCAGAGACCAAAGTAGAGATGTTTGACCAGCGCAGAACAGCCAAAACCTCTGAACTGCTGAATATAGACATGGGGGTTAGGCCTGTCCCGCTAACAAATTTTGCTGGGCGATTGTCTCAGTAATTATTGCGACAAAATAATAATAATGTTTGAAATTTGACAATAATTAGTAATTATTGTCAAATTTAAGAAGAGATGTTGGTTAATTTGTTACGAGTGTAGTAGTTTTTTTTTCAACCACCGGATGGCAGTATAAGACTGTTTGAACCGAAGGATGAATAGTGAGGGAGCGAGCAGCATGTCTCTTTGAGAAAAATGGGAGCGAGGCCCCTTGACGTGACATGGGCTGTCTCTTTGGTTCTCAAAATGGCGTAGCTCTGTGTGATTTCAGCTCTTTAGCATAGCATTTTTCACACAAAGCTTTTAATAAAATAAATCAGTAAACAAGTTCTCAGCTTCTTTTTGCAGAGAAAAACCTTTTACACAAAGGCACGGGTTTCAACTGTGAATTTCGGAGCTTTGACAAGACTGAGGTTTTTTTCCCCTCCAAGGTCAGCCTGTTAGCTTAGCTCGTAGCTTAGCTTAGCTGCTTTTAATGATCCAAAAACCCAGTATTGGACAGTTAAAACAGATTTTAAAGAGAAAATAGAAAGGCAGGGGTCAGTGAAGAGCACCGGAGTTGAGCTTTTTGTCATCCAGTGTCTTCAGAAAGAGACCCGAAGAAAAAGCCGATAAATGAAAATGAGGTTGATAATTTTCATTTTTCATGCGATTATTAATTAATTTATTGTTTATCGCAACAGGCCTAACGGTGGTATTAATGATCCGGTGAGGACCAGGCCTAAACTACCAGAATGTTCTTTTCAAAGACTTCTGGAAAAGGTGACTGGGTGAATGGTGCAGCTTTAAGTATACATGTATTCTGGTTTCTTCCTCATATTTTCAGGATGACAACTGGGGAGAGACCACGACGGCCATTACTGGCACATCGGAGCACAGCCTCTCCCAGGAGGATATTGTTCGCATCACCAAGGACCTTGAGGACAGCGTGGGGCTCGACTGCCGCCGATACTTCGCCCGGACCATCGCTGTGATCCTGGGCCTGCTGGTGTTCCTCACGCCGCTGGCCTTCCTCACACTGCCACGCGTCCTGTGGCCGGAGAAGCTGCAGAGCTGCGGGACGGCCTGCGAGGGCCTCTTCATCTCCGTGGCCTTCAAGCTGCTCATCTTGCTGCTGGCCGTCTGGGCGCTCTTCTTCAGGGCGCCGCGGGCCGGACTCCCGCGCGTCTTTGTTTTCCAGGTTCTCCTGGCCGTGTTGGTGTTCCTCCTTGTTGTCTCCTACTGGCTGTTTTACAGTGTCCGGATTCTTGACGCTCAGGTGTGTAAGAGTAAATCAAAAAGCCGTTGTTTCTTTTACTGTGAGCGTAGAGTGGAACTAAAAATACACCTGGGATTTGAAGTAGGGTTTTTAGAAGCATGAGTCAGAGAGACACTGCAGACACATTTATTTTCAAGCCTTCAGGAGTTTAAATAAATAAAAAGACAACCAAAACACAGGTTTCTGCATTCCCCAGGGGTGTGTGTTTGGTGTGTCAGTTCTAATCTAAAATCCCTGTTGGTTCTACTTTCAGAATGCTTGAGGAAAACACACAAACAGAAAATCTAAAAAGGCTCCTTTGAAATCTCTTTTAATATTTAGCCTTACACGTGTTTAACCTGCATTATCGCTGCACAAGTAATTTATTTTTTTTGCTTTGAAATATGTTTTATAAACATTAAGATGTGGGGTTTAGTATTCTGGGTTATCAAAGCTGCTGTTACTATGTCAGCCACTCTCAAGTAAGTTTAAACTTGTGCTTCCATTCCACAAGTAAACTGAGAACTGCAGAAACTCCCAACAGATACTGGCTTGTGTCTCACTTTGAAACAGTTATGAGACCCTATGGGTTTGCTTTTGTACCTTCAGAGGAACTTCACCGCGCCACAGGGCCTCATCGCCAACAACAATATGTGAATCCATAATTGGAGTTGTAGGTTTTTTCAGGTCTTAAAGGTTCAGGACTAAATTGCAGGAGTGCATCAAGGATCGGCTCTGAGCCCCTTCTTGTTTGCTCTGGTGATGGACCGACTAACAGATGAGGTCAGGCAGGAATCTCCATGGATGATGATGTTTGCAGATGACGTTGAGATCTGTGGTGAGAACAGGGAACAGATGGAAGAGAACTAGGAGAGGTGGAGGTATGCACTTGAAAGTCAGCCGTAGGAAGACAGAGTACATGTGTGTGAATGAGAGGGAGGCTGGTGGAACAGTGAGGCTACAAGGATCAGAGGTCACAAAGGTGCAGGACTTCAAGTACTTGGGGTCCACTGTCCAGGAAAATGGGGAGATGTGGTAAAGAGGTGAAGAAGAGAGTCCAGGCAGGATGGAGTGGATGGAGAAAAGTTTCAGGAGTGATTTGTGACAAAAAGGTGTCAGCAAAGGTCAAAGGAAAAGTTTACAAGACAGTGGTGAGACCAGCTATGTTGTATGGTCTGGAGACGGTGTCATTGACAAAAAGACAGGAGAAAGAACTGGAAGTAGCAGAAATGAAGATGCTGAGGTTCTCCTTAGGAGTGACAAGGATGGATAAGATCAGGAATGAGATAATCAGAGGTACAGCACATGTTGAACAACTGGGAGATAAAGTTAGGGAGGCCAGACTGAGATGGTTTGGACATGTCCAGAGGAGGGACAGTGGGTATATTGGTAGAAGGATGTTAGAAATGCAGCTGCCAGGAAAAAGACACAGAGGAAGGCCAAAGAGGAGATATATGGATGCAGTTAGAGAGGACATGAAGGTAGTTGGAGTGAGGACAGAGGATGCAGAGGACAGAGTGAGGTGGAGGAGGATGACTCGCTGTGGCGACCCCTGAAAAGGGAAAAGCCGAAAGAAGAAGAAGAAGAAGAAGGGTGTACAAAGTGTGGGGAAAAAAGTAGCGGATTGTACACCGACAACTACGGTACATGCTTAGAGCCTCATCAGTGAGAATCTGCCCCGGACAGTGAGGCAGGAAGTGTTTTATAATACACACTTATCAGACAGAGGCGAGGTCAAGATGACCTCAGCTTTCCAGCTTACAGACTCGGAGAAGGCCTTGAGATATCAGGTGCACCTGTAGGCTCTTCTCTGAGCAGACAAAAGAATCTGCTCGCACACACTTCACACACATGGTTCGACATTAATTTAACATTAGTTAGTGATAAACGTCCATAACCTTTACCTAAGTTCCCCTGACATGATGATCCATAGTTTTGTGACTGCAGTGCTTGATATGAACGTTTGGGCGGCAGTTTTGTCTCGTTTGCCAAGACTGCACTCAAGTCTTCTAACAAGGAACATGAGGCAAAGACTGACAGAGCACTAGTAGCCTGGCCCTCGCCTTCCTGCACAGCTCCGCTCAATTCTCATTTCCCTTCACTGCACAGTCTGGGACTGCACCCACCCACAAGGATTTCTCCGGTAGATTTTTGTTCGGACCAATCAGAGAACAGAAGGGGTGGAGTTTTGGACCCTAACCCACGCCCCCACCAGTCCCAGCGCGCAGAGCCCTATAAAAGGGCTCTGCCAGCGCTCAGTCAGCGAGCAGCGGCATGTTCTCATTCAAAGCGATGCAAAGCGATGCAGGATTGTTTTATATGTGACACAAATTTATTAATTTCCCCTTCTTAATCCCTTATCTGGAGTTTTCTTTTGTTTTGTTTTTTCCCAAAAGTTAAGTAATCGCTCCCTCGTCCTCCTTCTCCTCCACCCTCCTGCTGAGTAAAATGAACACGGAAATGCCTCAGGTTGTCACGAGAATTAAACTCGGGTTTTAGTTGCTGACCGAGTCCCATCAGATTTTCTGGTGTTTTGGTGAGCTGGACCAGCGATCCATGGTTTGATTTTATTGTATTAAAACGTTTTATAACATAAACACAGAATTTGCGCAGCGAGAGAAACGCTGCAAGAGGCGGAGCAGCTGTCAGTCAAGTTCACCAGAGCACGGCATCATTCAAAGCGATGCAAAGCGATGCAGAACTGTTTTATATGTGACACAAATTTATTAATTTCCCCTGCTTAATCCCTTATCTGGAGTTTTTTGTTTTTTTTCTCCCAAAAGTCAAGTAATCGCTCCCTCGACCTCCTTCTCCTCCACCCTCCTGCTGAGTAAAATGAACACGGAAATGCCTCAGGTTGTCACGAGAATTAAACTCGGGTTTTAGTTGCTGACCGAGTCCCTGCAGATTTTCTGGTCTTTTGGTGAGCTGGACCAGCGATCCATGGTTTGATTTTATTGTATTAAAACGTTTTATAACATATAAACACAGAATTTGCGCAGCGAGAGAAACGCTGCAAGAGGCGGAGCAGCTGTCAGTCAAGTTCACCAGAGCACGGGGGGTGGCTCTGAGGGGAGGGAGCAGAATGCTTTCCCTGTTCAAAATATCCAATGGTTTTGTTCCTAAGCAGAGGCCACGCCTCCAGCAAGAAACGTTTTTCAATGGGAAAAGTCCAGACCCTAGTACGAAGCGAAGTGAAGGACATGGGTCTGGTTTAAACCAGGCTAGAGCACTAGAGGGAGATGGATAAAAATCCATACAGAGACTTTTAAAAGTGTGAGTATTTTACTGAAAGCATAAAGTTGAAGGCAGAACTGCAGTGCTCTAGCCCTCCTGGAGCACAGACAGCTTCAAGTTTTAGAGGTAAAGGTAGTGCGACGTGTGGCCTCCTTTTTCAGCGATTGTGCAGAAACAGTTTTCAGTTTAGATGAGGTCTCCTGAATGATTGTTACCGTAAGCAGATATCATGAAAACCATGTCAAATGTAAACTGTTAGAAGCAGTAAATGAGTTTCTGATTGATTAATTGAAAATATTTGGCCCATTAGTCATCTGTCAAAATATAACCATCATTAACTGCAGCTCTTTTAAGACTGGTACTGGCTTAAAAAAAAAAACTGCAGCAAACTGGTGAGAAGTTCTTCAGGGATTTACCTACATAGCTTTGGCTCTTAGAAAGACTAGAGAAGCAAATACAACACAACTGTTTAGAACAAAATAAAGAGAGTAATTTGTAAAAGTTAGCCTAGCCTGCATTTCTGACATTGTACGAGTTGTATAAAATATTTTATATATTATAATTGTACTTGTCTGATTTTAAACGTGTTTAAAAACAGGCCAAAGTAATCCGATAGGTCACCGTAAACACATTTAAAACGCAAGTGTTGTCAAGATTTTAAAGGAAGACCTTCTTTGAGCTGTTAGAATATGTGTAGAGCATGTGTCAAGCTCAAGGCCCGGGGTCCAAATGTGGCCCTCGTGGACATCTTATCTGACCCCAAGATGATGATGTTAAACATAAAATACTTTTATCACTTTAATTTTTTCAGTAATCTTTGATTGTGATGTCAAAAGTGATACAGAGAACATCACATGAGACCAATCAAACTCTTATTGAGGAACCGCCAACCAAATCTAACTTGAGTTAAAGGAATTTCTGAAACTGGCCCTTAGTTCGAAAAAGGCGTGTTTTTGCCCCCTTTTAAGCGCTTTGGGGCTGGAAAGCGCTATATAAATAAGCTCCATTTATTTACCGTTTTTAAGTGGGTTTGACACCTCTGGTAGAGAGTCAGTCTCAGCTACTACCACTAGGGGTGCAAATTGGCCAGCCGATTTCCGGAATTTTGGGAAATTGGAGGTCAGCCGATACTTAAATAAACTGATTTTTACCTTCTTTTTCTTTTTTGTAGATTCTTTTTTGTAGATTTAACAACAGTTGTCTAAACTCTGGCATGGGAGGAGTTCGGAGAGGCCATGGAGAATGACTTCCGTACGGCTTCGAGGCGATTCTGGTCCACCATCCGGCGTCTCAGGGGGGGAAAGCGGTACGCGACCAACACCATTTATGGTGGGGATGGCGTGCTGTTGACCTCAACTCGGGATGTTGTGAGTCGGTGGGCGGAATACTTCGAAGACCTCCTCAATCCTACTGGCACGTCTTCCACTGAGGAAGCGGAGCCTGGGGATTTTGGGTCGGGCTCTCCAATCTCTGGTGCTGAGGTCGCCAAGGTGGTTAAAAAGCTCCGTGGTGGCAAGGCTCCGGGGGTGGATGAGATTCGTCCTGAGTTCCTTAGGGCTCTGGATGTTGTGGGGTTGTGTTGGCTTACGCGACTCTGCAATATCGCGTGGACATCGGGGGCAGTTCCCTTGGATTGGCAGACTGGGGTGGTGGTTCCCCTATTCAAAAAGGGGGACCGTAGGGTGTGTTCCAACTATAGGGGGATCACACTCTTAAGCCTCCCTGGTAAGGTCTATTCAGGGGTTCTGGAGAGGAGGGTCCGTCGGATAGTCGAACCTCGGATTCAGGAGGAGCAGTGTGGTTTTCGTCCTGGTCGTGGAACACTAGACCAGCTCTACACCCTCAGCAGGGTCCTGGAGGGTGCGTGGGAGTTTGCCCAACCAGTTTACATGTGCTTTGTGGACTTGGAGAAGGCATTCGACCGCGTCCCTCGGGGGGTTCTGTGGGAGGTACTCCGGGAGTATGGGGTACCAGGCCCTTTGATATGGGCTGTTAGGTCCCTGTACGACCAGTGTCAGAGCTTGGTCCGCATTGCCGGCAGTAAGTCGGGCTCGTTTCCGGTGAGAGTTGGACTCCGCCAAGGTTGCCCTTTGTCACCGATTCTGTTCATAACTTTTATGGACAGAATTTCTAGGCGCAGCCAAGGTGTTGAGAGGATCCGTTTTGGTGGCCTTAGAATCGCTTCTCTGTTTTTTGCAGATGATGTGGTCCTATTGGCTTCATCAGGTCGTGATCTACAGCTTTCACTGGAGCGGTTTGCAGCTGAATGTGATGCGGCCGGGATGAGGATCAGTTCCTCCAAATCCGAGGCCATGGTCTTGAGCCGGAAAAGGGTAGCATGCCTTCTCCGGGTCGGGGAGGAGGTCCTGCCCCAAGTGGAGGAGTTTAAGTATCTCGGGGTCTTGTTCACGAATGAGGGAAAACTGGAGCGTGAGATCGATAGGCGGATAGGTGCAGCGTCCGCAGTGAAGCGGGTGCTGTACCGGTCTGTCGTGGTGAAGAGAGAGCTGAGTCAAAAGGCAAAGCTCTCAATTTACCGATCGATCTACGTTCCCACCCTCATCTATGGTCATGAGCTCTGGGTTATGACCGAAAGAACGAGATCTCGGATACAAGCGGCTGAAATGAGTTTTCTCCGCAGGGTGTCTGGACTCTCCCTTAGAGATAGGGTGAGAAGCTCAGTCATCCGGGAGGGACTCGGAGTAGAGCCGCTGCTTCTCCACATCGAGAGGAGCCAGTTGAGGTGGCTCGGGCATCTGGTTAGGATGCCTCCTGGACGCCTCCCTGGTGAGGTGTTCCGGGCATGTCCCACCGGGAGGAGACCCAGAGGAAGACCCAGGACACGCTGGAGGGACTATGTTTCTCGGCTGGCCTGGGAACGCCTTGGGATTCCCCCAGAGGAGCTGCTCCAAGTGGCTGGGGAGAGGGAAGTCTGGGCCTCCCTACTTAGGCTGCTACCCCCGCGACCCGACCCCGGATAAGCGGAAGAAAATGGATGGATGGATGGATGTCTAAACTTCATTTATAATTCAGAGCACTACCTCATAGCCAGTTAAAACAAGTTTGTATTGTTTCTAGGATATTGTTCAAGGTTACGTTTTTCAATAAAATTGGAAAATTGAAGGTGCATTGTAACCTTTTAACACCTGACAGTGTTTCTTATGAAACAACGATATTGGCCAAAATCAGAATCAACAGGTCAGGTTCTTTAGAGATCGGTGATCGGCCAGAAAACTGCAATCAGTGCACCCTGACTACCATCCCACATGTTAGCTCAGTATCTTTACATCTGACTGACCTTTTGCACACACAAAAAACATACGGTAGATTACCTCACTGAACATTGTTGAATCTCTACCTGGATTACTGAGATTAAACATTTGTGTTTTGAACCACTTTGGCATGCCTGTCTCAGAGGAGTTGACGTGGGAGAGGGCGGGCCCTGGAGGAGAAGGCGGGCCCTGGAGGAGAGGGCGGGCCCATCTTATCACCAGCAAACTGTTTTTTTCCACTATGGAGTGTGCTGTTGGTGGAAATCAGTTTTGTTGGTGTTTCCTCAGACTGAAGAAGTCCTTTGGATGAAGGACGAAATGTCTCAGCAACAAAAGAAACCGTCCAGATGACTTGACTGAACTTTGGTGTTTTTGCTTCTATTTCTTAAATTCAGTTGGCTTTGACAGTTCTCTTGAATCGAGTTGACTCTTGAAGTAAATTACAGTAGTTGTAGATATTCCCAATTATTATTTTCTGCTAATTTAATTTACAGTATTTTTGTTTATTTATTTTTTATTTTTAAAAAATTCATTTAAAAAAACGATACAAAACAATCCCATAAACGATAACGTACAAAATATTAAAAAATGAAAGGTAGCAGAAAGAAGAAAAAATCTTATTATATCTGCCCCTTTTTTCAAATAATCAGTTCAAACAAAAATAATCTTCCAGTAACAGAACAAAATGAATTAACTCTTTCTAATTTTCTAACTAATACAGTACACATTAAGCTACTTCATATATATTTTTTAACAATTTAGTTTTGATCATTTTCTTAAATGTAAACATTGACTTGGCATTTTTAACTACATTCTCCAAGCCATTCCATAATCTAATTCCCTGGATTGAGGTAGAACGTCCCTTCAAACTAGTTCTGAATTGTGGTTTTACAAACATCTCTGTCCCCTTAAGATTATAACAACTTTGTCTTTTAACAAAATGCATTTGGATATTTAAAGGTAATGCATTATTTTGAGCCCTATACATAACTGATAAAATGTTATAATCTACCAAATCATGGAACTTCAATAACTTCAGTTGATAAAATAATGTAATATAATAATAAAATAATAATTTCTTCTTCTTTCTGCCACCTTTCATTTTATTTATTCTTTCATATACTATGAGATATGGTTTTATTTTCTTTATCTTTTGGGTTTTAATGTTAAACAAAAAAATCGATTTTGGGGCTTTTAGAATCGATTCTGAATCGCGAGGACTAAGAATCTAGATTATTTAAAAAATTGCTTTTTTTCCTGCACCCCTAGTGCTGACCGTTCAATCATTGTCCATGGAGGTTTGAACTTTGGACCCGTCTAATGGTTCCTGTTTGTTCAGGTTGACTGAAGCAGCCACTCCTCTGCCTGCGCAGGTCACCTGAAGTCACAGGGGATTTCTCCCAGCAGCCTCCACATCATTCACAAAGTTAGTGTGGGGTCTGCTGGTTGGTGCTTTTTAAACCAAAGTGACAAATATGAATTGGTTTTAGGCTTTCTACGGAAACACAACTATTGCTTGTGGTGTGAGAATAAGCAGCTTATCTGTGGCTTTAGGACTGGTGGTTAAAAACAAAACGGCACATCTTCCTAACGCAGGAGCTGAACTGTTGAACTCTGTGCTCGCTAAATGACAGGAAATGAGTTTGTGATGTTTGTGTAGCTTTCTTGTGTTTCTGTAGCTCCACATGATGTCCGTGTGTGCTACAGTGGACCATGTTCATGTCAGCTGTGTTTCCATGCACTCTCACCCTTTCTCTTCCCTTCCTCCACAGGTGGGCGACATGGTGAAGGTGACCAAAATAAATGTAAATGGCCAGTGGGAGGGGGAATGTAAAGGGAAGCGTGGCCACTTTCCCTTCACACACGTCAAACTGGTGGACCAGCACAACGCTGAGGACGAACTGAGCTGAGAGTGGACAGCCTGGACACTAGTCTTAGACCCTCACTTCCCATCCACCCCCATTCACTCACCCCTACCCTCCCACTACAATCTTACCTGCACCAAGTACAGTTCCAGAGAGTCACTGAGTCGGGCCTCCTGTCACGTTTCTGTTCAAATCACCTGCTTCACTGACCGCAGCGCTGAAGAAGCTGAAGCTTCCTGTGGACCGCTCCCTGTCATTTGTCCTGCCGTGGACAGCTTCTCAATGCTCGCTCCTAAGGAGACTCCCCACCGCAGTGTCCAGCCACTTCCTCTTCCTGTGTCGGAGCCTGTAGATGGCTGCAGAGCTCATCCTCATCTGTCACCATGGCAACACTACACTCAGTTCTGCTGCATTCATGTCAGTAACAGTCTGGGCTTTAACTCCATCAAATGTTCCTGTCAAAGGAAGAGCTCACAGTTTGAAAGTTTCTTCTGTCATAAATGATTTGGAGCAACTGGTTGTCCTGCGACGTCTGCAAAGTAAATGTGAAGCTACACCCAGGACCCTGAAGAAAAACCTCCAGATTTTTCTTAAAGCTTGATTTTAGAAAAGGTCATTAGTGGAATACAGTAAGATGTTAAGTTGAATTTACTGTGAACAGCATCATGGGCAGCACGGTGGCACAACTGGTAGAGCTGCTGCCTCTCAGCGAGCAGGTCCCCGGTTCAAATCCCGGTCCGGGGCCTTTCTGGGTGGAGTTTGCATGTTCTCTCCGTGCATGCGTGGGTTTTCTCCGGGTACTCCGGTTTCCTCCCACAGTCCAAAAACATGCATGTTAGGCTGATTGGTAACTCTAAATTGACCCTGGGTGTGAGTGAGACAGGTCCCTCTTGTAAATGAGTCCCCGTGGCTCAACGAGGCTAGCCTGTATAAATAAAGGTTGAATGATGTGGATAATATTTACATCACACCTTTTGAAACAAATCTATGAAGGGATAACAAAATTAAAAATGAACCCATAAACGATAAGACAAAACTGTATAACATAATAGAAACATTCAATGTAATTAGCATAAACTACAAATAAGAGCAGTAATAACAGGTTCTCTAAAACGGTTAAGTCTGCTCCTCTGGACATTCATAAAACAAAACAGCAAAAAATGTTTAGTTTTGTTTTTTGAATGTCCAGAGGAGCAGACTTAATTATTATATTTTTCTACCTGGATTATTGAGCATGCTTCAGAATAACAGGTTAGGTGTTTTAAATGACCTGACTTAAGCTCATGTTAGCTTATCGCTTCAGCTAACTCATTCACATGGAAACATGGAGCTAAAGCAAGATGTCGGCTACAAACTAACTGAATAAGAATATCAGCTATAAAATAAAATGATACATTTTATTAATCAAAATGAGGCAAAGCTGAAGTTGTTGCAAACTAAACCTTTATCAGTGAATCAAATATCACAGAAATATAATTTCATATTTTATGTACTCGTGAATGTTTTGTGATTTTTCAGGTTTATTTGTTGAGATTCTTTATATAGAGGGAGAGGTGGTGCAGAGGCTAGAGGAGGTGGGCCTGTGACTGGACGGTTGTCGGTTCAACTCCCAGTACCGCCAACATCAAAAATTGTGGGTGTGGGAGGTGAAACACACACCCACATTTTTGTACCTCCACCCTCATTTGTCCCACTTTGGGCTCTTGAGCAAGGCCCTTAACCCCCACCTGCAGCTCTCTGCTCCACACACAGGGCTGTGGTAGCTCAGTGTCTGTGGTTGTGTCAGGAAGAACATCTGGTGTCACGTCTTCGTGTGAGTTAGTTCTCTGTGGTGACAGCTGAAGGAAAAAGGAAAGTTATCAAGCTTCTTTATTATATTCAAAAGGAAGACGCTTTATTTTTCAGGATTTTATTTTGAAAAGCTTTCCAGGCAGATTTGAAACACCTCAAACTTTGAAAGCTCAGTCGACCTGAAACCGTTTTGATTGTAATCTTTAATTTTGGTAATATGAATGACGTTTTAGATTCTATTAATCTGCCGTACAATAAATGACACATTTGAGGTGAAAAATGCTCGTGAAATATGTAATTCAGACAAATAAAAACAAAATGTAAAAACATAAATAATAGAAAACACAGGTGGTTCAGTTGGACGTGTTCAGTCTGGCTAGCTTCCTGTCTCCAGTCCGGTCCTGGGTGTAGCTTTGTACAAGCGGTACATTAATTCTCATGTGCCATGCCGTGTGCATGCTATTCTAAACTGTGCACGTTGCATGAAAACAGTGCATGCATGCAAACTTCAGCTTCACAGTCTCATCATTAGCACTTTGAAGACCTGCTAGTTGTATGTGGAGCAACAGATGTGTGTTCTCTGGTTCCTGAGATGTTTATTCATAAACTTTGTATTTACCAGACATGAATGCAGCAGTGTGTGTGTGTGTGTGTGTGTGTGTGTGAGCACATGACTGTGACAGGCTGTTTGAAACGGACATGACGGCACTTGTTCTGCTGGACGTGCAGCAGCGCTCCTGCCACCTCCACCAACTGGACACCACAGCACTGGGTGAAGACCAGCAGCTCATTGATGTACTGGTAACCATGATTCCAGCAGCAACCCTGAGGAAACCTTCCAGTTTATTGGAAGTCAACACTACATTCTTTCACCTCGGCCTCTTTCCATCCATCACCCAGTACCACCAAGTAGTCTTTTGTAGAATAAGTAGAGCATATTGTTATGTAATGATGTACAGTATTGTGTGCTTCTCATTTCATGCTATATAGATATTGATTTGAGCATTGTTCTTCATAGCTGTTTGTCCAGGGGTGCACATTTTGATTTAACTGCTGCATGTTGGGAGAGAACCCTGGTGGGTCCATGTGTTCACCTCCTCAACATTCACAGTTGTTCTCATGATTGAAGTAAAGCAGAGTGAATGTAGACTGTCTTTTCATGCCATTTCAATGTAGCCCTGTGGATTCAGCTGAAGGTAGTATCTCACTGGGCTGCCATGGTTGAACACTCAAAATTGGGAGGAAAACATATAATTTTCTGCAGTTTTAACTGGATTCTAAATGTTTGTGACCAGCGAACCATGCTTCTTTCATCCTTACTCATGTGGGGCTAATTATGTTTTATAACACCAGTGTCCGCACAACAAACTGTTTAAAGTAGAGGAAGCAAACTGATGAGCAGCTGCTACTTTATTATTTAGGACTGGAGTCTGTTTGTCCACGTGGTGTGAGCGTGCAGTGAATTAAACTTCTGCAGCTTAATGAAGCAGACTAATCCTGCTATCTTAGGATCTTAATAATCCTTCATTTTCACTGCTCTTAACGATTAATGTAGAGTGGGAACAGACGTCTTCTGACTGTAAGTCTGAGCTAAACCGTGACTTCAGTTTCTACTATAATCCTTTAGAAACAAACTGATGGTAGAAAGATGCAGGAGAAGCTTCTGGTTTGTTTCAGTGAGGTGATGGGTGGTGGCGTCAAGCGCAAGCTACAGAGCCGAGGACGTTGTGGAGGCTCTTTGATGCTGATCAGCTGATCAGCAGCTCAGTGAGGCTCTGCTGTGTGTCCAGGCTTTGTCCTGTCCACTGTGGTATTCTTTGGTACCTTTCCTTTGTTTTATGCCTTTTTATAATCATGTTGCCACCTGTCACCAGTTCTTTTATACTCTCATTTAGTTTGTCCTTCCTGGTTTCTTCCTCTCCCTGTGCTTTATTTGTAGCCTCGTTAAGTTCCAGTGCACAGACCAACATACTGTTTTTACACTTCCTCTGCCATTTGCTTTTCTTGAAACTAGATTGTAGTTGATGTGTCCTTCCCAGAAAGTGGTTTCCTGCTTATGGTGGAATTTAACTCCTCGTTGACTGCTGACAATCACCACCCCCATTAACATTGTGCAGATTAGTTAGACTAGAACAAGTCTTTCTTTTTGGACTTTGAAACGATGTCACCTATAGGTGGCGCTGCAGTAACATTCAGACAGATGGGACTTTAGTTAAAGGGGACCACATACAGTATAGGTCTTTAAAAATTTTATGTTACGTCTGTGTGCTATCTTGACAATATTAATTCATTTTAATACACAAAATAATTCTTAGATAATCAATTATACCCTTTTTAATTCTGCCATTTTTAACTTTCGTTTTGAACGACCGGTTTCTGATACAAGTTCTGAAGTCCACGCCCTTCAAAGATCTGTTTACGCCCTCTGTAACAGCCAGTATCTGTAATGTGTTGTTGTTTTAAAATTAGCTCTTTTTTTATTACTCATTTGACTTACTGTTAGTGCTAGCTTAAGATAACTTACCGAAACCCGTCTGAGCGCGCCGCAATTTGCTGCTCCTTTTAGCATGAGACCTGCCGAATCCGAAGCTAATGTTAGCTTGTTCCTCTTCCGGTGTTCGCCAGCTCCGCTCGTTGCACGCGGAGATTTTGGGAGTTATCGCTGTTCCAGTCAAGACACACACAAAGTTCACCAAGTGTCTCCCGTAAATTAATCCGTAAGGAGAAGGTCCTCACTGCTGCGAGGCTGCTGCGAGGCTGTACAGTTGAAGCTCCGCTCCATCGCGCCAGAAGAGGGTCCCGTTGCCGCCGGTCCCTACGCCGGGGGTCTGCTCGTTTTATTTCTGCCGGCTGCGCGTTGGGAGCGATCGCAAATACACTAAAAATTGAACTAAAACATAAAAATAACAATTATACTTTATTTATAAAGCCATTTAAAAAACCACAGCTGCAACAAAGTGCTGTACACATGAAATTAAGAACATATAAACAAAAGATGAGATGAAATCATGAAAAACAACAGTCATGTGTTTAATACAGAAGTGGGTTGAGCCTAACCAGGGGTTGCTAGGTGAGGGGCTGGACTCAGGTTGTGGTGGGTTGTGGCTGCCAGAGCCATATAAAGTGAGAGTTGCGACACTTCCATAGAGTTCCGTTGTAAGAATGGAATGCGGAAGTCACGTGGGTCATGGAGGGGGCGATTTGTTCCATGGCTCTGGTTACAGTCTGACTCTGCCTGCAATAGCGCTCCGTCGCCGCCAGAGGGCGCAGCTCCACAAGGTTTCCATAGCCGTTGTTTGGAACGATTGACCGCCTGTCGGCGACATCAAAGAGTGTCGGAACTCTCTCTATATATGGCTCTGTCATGGAGGGGGCGATTTGTTCCATGGCTCTGTTTTACAGTCTGACTCTGCCTGCAGTAGCGCTCCCTCGCCGCCAGAGGGCGCAGCTCCACAAGGTTTCCATAGCCGTTGTTTGGAACGATTGACCGCCTATCGGCGAGATCAGAGTGTCAGAACTCTCTCTCTATATATATATATATGGCTCTGGTGGCTGCGGTTTGTGACGTCATAAACCGCAGGAAGTGAGAAACGAACCGTTTTTATCACAGACGAATAAATCTACTTAGAGTAAATAAACCACTGGGTGCATTTCTTTGGCCTTAGGACTGTTTTTTTATGAAGTAAATACCCAAAGTTGAGTAAAAAAAAACATTAAAAAGTGAACAAGAAAGTTCATACTCGATAATCCAGGTATCAAATCTGATAAGTCTCAATCTGGTCATCTGGACTGAGGGTGAAACGTTTCGACTAAAAGAAACTGTCCAGATGACCAGATTGAGATTTATCAGATTAAAAAGTGAATTTTGCATGTGTGGTCCCCTTTAACATTCACAACTTTCAGTAGGTTCATGTGCTCCACACAGAAACCTCTCTGACAGATTCAGACCTCCCTTGGTTTATGTAGCCATTTGTCTCAAATCCAATTAAACGTCACTTTGTAAAAATAGTTTTAACAGCAGTGTGGGAAAAGTCTGGCAGAGAAACAAAAACACTTATTTACTCTGTTTTTCAAACAGTCCAATGATTTTGTGTGTAATTCTAATCAACTTCAGCTTCTTTGTCACTCAGATTGCACAAAGCAGGTGCTCCGCTACAGAACTCCTAAATGGTTGCCAATAAGAAACACGAGAAGTATTTTTTTAGTAGCCCTGCATGAAGTCATATTTTTCCTTTCAGATAAAAGGAACGGGTGGCCAAATGCCAGTGAAAATTGTGTAATATGAAAATGTGCCATTTTATTATAACACTACAGTATATTCTTTCGAGATAATTGAAATGACCTTTTTTTCCAGTAGCATGTAACGTGTTAATATACTAGTAAATAAAGTCAAACGTATGACAAATGATTTGTATGTCTAGTTCTTGATGTGTTAAAAAAGTAAAGTTAGGAAACGATATTTCTTATGTTAAATTCAGTTCACTGAACAGCCACTATATTCTTCATGCTACACATGGCAGTTGCCTAGCAACAGGAATACTGTACAGTACTTGTCATTCTTGGGTCATAATTGTTTTGCCTGACAACACAATGAGCGATAATTCTTTAGCCCATGTGTGTGTGTGTGTGTTTAGCATTTATTTATATTTATATTTATGCAAAATATTTCAAGGCTATACTGTATGCAATGCTTGCTTGAAGGTTTAATTAAAATTATTCTAGCAGTTCACAATATTTTTTATTTTTCCTTTTATAGATGGCCTCACCTTACAGCCATCCTCTTCACACCATTATGATATATTTTTTTAGGAAAGACAGAAAGCAAGACTACAAAACATAACAATTATCCACAAAAAGAGCACAAGGCAAACACACCTGACCGCCATCCGCAATCCTGCAAAGTACATAACAGAACACAGCAACAAAACACATATGCATAAAAGACTCATAACATTCATGACTTTGCAGAGGATTTCTATAAATATATATATACCTATATCTACAAATATATACATACATTCATAGGCAGTCATATACCCATCTACATATGATATATACACTTATATCCCCACATCCATTTGTGTGTGGTTGTGAGCATGCATAAGTGAATAAGGCTTCTCTAATAGAACATTCAATAGCGACAATAGCAACATCAACTACTACCTCATACATATACTGTGTACATTGACTCATACGCTGCTTTGCCACTTTGCAAATGTCAATGCTAGAAACCTTTAGTTTATTTTAGTTATACTTTTTATACTCTTTTTTTATACTAGTATGCAAAAACTCAGGACAATATTATGTTCATTAAATGTTTAATGTTTTAGTTTTAGAGTTGGTGTAAATTTTCATACTCTTATACCACTATGCAAAAAACTCAGGACAGTGTTAGTTTTACTATTTTATGCTTATGTCTATTATTATATGTTTCAGTGTTTCAATGTTTAGATGTTTACTGTTGCACCGAGGGACTGAGAGAAACGCAATTTCGGTCCTGTGTATGTCCTGTACAGTACATATTGCAGATCTGACAATAAAGTTGACTTTGACTTTGACTTTGACTTTGACCGTGAAGCATCAGAGATCTGCCCCCCAAGGCCCGAGTCAGATATAAGGGGGACCAGAGCCCAAGACCCCGAGCGCAGAGCCCCCAGGGCCATCCAAACATGACGAGCCACTCTCCCAGATCCGACCATAGGGTAGAACAGGAAGACCCCCACCAGCGACTACACACAATGACCCCCCGGGGCCCACAGCGACATACAGGCCCCCCGCCGGAACCCGCTGCACCGGCGTAGCCCCAGGCCTATGCACCAAGGCCCAATGCTTGCTTGAAGGTTTAATTAAAATTATTCTAGCGGTTCACAAGATTTTTGATAATATTTATTTTTAACATTGTGGAAGTCGGCAGAAAGAGACGAAAAATGCGAGTCTCGATTTATTCTCAACGTCTTCCAACATCAAGCTCAGGAGAAAACTAGCAATACAACCGTTGAACTGCTCTGTTATATTCTGTCCCTTTCACCATAAGAGCACATTCTGACGTGAAATATATACATTACATTTGTGTCCGCCACACAGGCCCCCCACTGAACACACAGAATGTCACAAACACCAAAAACACAAATTGTGAAACTTATTGCAGGTGTAAAACACATAAGTGAATATATATAAATATAAATAGTGCTACGATAATTGACAACATTTTCACAAATATAACAAATGGGGATGTGACAGGTGGTATCTTAACAACTGATTTAAGTGATCATTTACCAGTTTTCACTATCTACAGAAATGATCAAAACATTACAAAAGAAGTTACAATTAAGAAAAAATAATAAACACATCAAAAAAAGCTATGGATCAATTAAAAGATGATTTACAGAAGCAAAACTGGAAGGACGTGTATATTGATGATGTTAACAGATCATATGATGAATTTATGAATATTTTAGAAGCTCTGTATGAAAAGAATTGTGTGCAAAGAAATCGTAGAAAAAGAAATATTGTCGACCAACCTTGGATGACTAAAGGGTTGAGAAATGCTTGTAAAAATGTTTTTACTTGTATTCATGTTTCTTAAAAACGAGAACACAACAAGCTGAAAAAAAATATAAAAATAAATTGGTAATGATTATAAGAAAATGCAAGAAAGAATACTATAGTGATTTATTAAACAAGAGTAATGGTGACACTAAAACAACATGGCGAGTTATAAATGATGTTCTAAAAAGTCATAAAGCAAAAACGAACATTGCAAAATATTTTGTGAAAGATGACAAAGAAATACATGATGAGAATGATATCGTAAATGAATTTAATCAATATTTTGTAAATATTGGATCTTGCAGCTAAAATACCAAAAGTAGATAATAATGTGTGTCATTCAATTAAAAGCTGCACCAACAGTATTTTTCTTAATGGAACTAACAAAGAGGAAATTATGAAAATGGTAAAAAATCTCTCAGACAAGAGATCAAAAGACTGGGTGGACATGGATATGATGTTCGTAAAAGAAATAATGAGTTATGTTATTGAACCGTTTACATATATATGCAATTTATCTTTTTCAACAGGAATATTTCCAGATAACATGAAAGTAGCAAAGGTAATTCCTCTTTTTAAAAATGGTGATAAATGTGTATTCAATAATTATAGGCCAATATCCTTGTTACCACAGTTCTCAAAAATTCTAGAAAAACTATTTGTGACCAGATTGGATCAATTTATTGATAAACAAAATATTTTAAGTAGCAGTCAGTATGGGTTTAGAGGAAAAAACTCTACATCAATGGCTCTCATGGATTTAATGGAACAAATAACTAATGCTGTCGATCATAAACAGTACTGTGTTAGTGTTTTTGTTGATCTAAAAAAAGCATTTGATACCATTGACCACACCATTCTCCTTGAAAAACTAAATAAATATGGTGTTAGAGGACCAGCATTACAGTGGGTATCTAGCTATTTGAAGGACAGGAAACAGTTTGTGCAAATAAATGATGTTAGATCTGACCTCCGTGATATCACTTGTGGAGTTCCTCAGGGCTCTGTGCTTGGACCAAAGTTATTTATTTTATATGTGAATGACTTGGTAAATGTGTCAGGACTTCTTAAATGTGTTCTTTTTGCCGATGACACCACATTTTTCTGTTCGGGTAAAGACATAAAACAGATTTTGGATATGATGAAAACAGAATTTATAAAAATACAAACTTGGTTTAAATTAAACAAATTATCTTTGAATTTAGATAAAACTAATTACATGATATTCAGTAACAAAAAGAGAATTGTTGACGATCCATTTGAAATTGAAGATGTTGTGATCTGTAAAGTGAGTGAAGTGAAGTTTCTGGGTGTTATCATTGATGACAAACTGACATGGAAACATCATGTAAATTCCATTAAAACAAAAATAGCTAGATCAATTGCAGTACTGTATAAAGTCAGGGATTTTTTAATTGATAAAGCTCTGTATATGTTGTATAACACAATCATTGTTCCACATTTAATCTATTGTATTGAGGTTTGGGGAAAAGCGTGCAAAACTATTACAAAGCCTGTTTTTATTTTACAAAAGAGAGCTGTAAGAGTAATCACCAGAAAACATTTCAGTCACCCATCAAACACCTTGTTTCTTCAGCTAAATTTATTGAAATTCCAGGAATTGGTAGAATATAGTATTTTATCAGTTATGTATAGGGCTCATAATAACACATTACCTTTAAATATCCAAAGAAACTTTATAAAAAGACAAAGTTATTACAATCTCAAAGGGACAGAGATATTCATCAAACCACAATTCAGAACCAGCTTAAAGGGACGGTCTACCTCAATTCAGGGAGTTCGATTGTGGAATGTTCTGGAGAGTGATGTTAAAAATGAAAAATCAATGTATACATTTAAGAAAAAGGTCAAAAAGGACTTGCTCAAAAACTATATATGATGTAACTTAGTGTGTTTGTGTAAATAGAATTATTCATTTTGTGATGTAGTTTGTGTATTACAGTTCCATCCATCCATCCATCTTCTTCCGCTTATCCGGGGTCGGGTCGCGGGGGTAGCAGCCTAAGTAGGGAGGCCCAGACTTCCCTCTCCCCAGCCACTTGGAGCAGTTCCTCCGGGGGAATCCCAAGGCGTTCCCAGGCCAGCCGAGAAACATAGTCCCTCCAGCGCGTCCTGGGTCTTCCTCTGGGTCTCCTCCCGGTGGGACGTGCCCGGAACACCTCACCAGGGAGGCGTCCAGGAGGCATCCTAACCAGATGCCCGAGCCACCTCAACTGGCTCCTCTCGATGTGGAGAAGCAGCGGCTCTACTCCGAGTCCCTCCCGGATGACTGAGCTTCTCACCCTATCTCTAAGGGAGAGTCCAGCCACCCTGCGGAGAAAACTCATTTCAGCCGCTTGTATCCGAGATCTTGTTCTTTCGGTCATAACCCAAAGCTCATGACCATAGATGAGGGTGGGAACGTAGATCGATCGGTAAATTGAGAGCTTTGCCTTTTGACTCAGCTCTCTCTTCACCACGACAGACCGGTACAGCGCCCGCTTCACTGCGGACGCTGCACCTATCCGCCTATCGATCTCACGCTCCAGTTTTCCCTCATTCGTGAACAAGATCCCGAGATACTTAAACTCCTCCACTTGGGGCAGGACCTCCTCCCCGACCCGGAGAGGGCATGCTACCCTTTTCCGGCTCAAGACCATGGCCTCGGATTTGGAGGAACTGATCCTCATCCCGGCCGCATCACACTCGGCTGCAAACCGCTCCAGTGAAAGTTGTAAATCACGAACTGATGAAGCCAGTAGGACCACATCATCTGCAAAAAACAGAGAAGCGATTCTAAGGTCACCAAAACGGATCCTCTCAACACCTTGGCTGCGCCTAGAAATTCTGTCCATAAAAGTTATGAACAGAATCGGTGACAAAGGGCAACCTTGGCGGAGTCCAACTCTCACCGGAAACGAGCCTGACTTACTGCCGGCAATGCGGACCAAGCTCTGACACCGGTCGTACAGGGACCTAACAGCCCTTATCAAAGGGCCTGGTACCCCATACTCCCGGAGTACCCCCCACAGAACCCCCCGAGGGACGCGGTCGAATGCCTTCTCCAAGTCCACAAAACACATGTAAACTGGTTGGGCAAACTCCCACGCACCCTCCAGGACCCTGCTGAGGGTGTAGAGCTGGTCCAGTGTTCCACGACCAGGACGAAAACCACACTGCTCCTCCTGAATCCGAGGTTCGACTATCCGACGGACCCTCCTCTCCAGAACCCCTGAATAGACCTTACCAGGGAGGCTTAAGAGTGTGATCCCCCTATAGTTGGAACACACCCTACGGTCCCCCTTTTTAAATAGGGGAACCACCACCCCAGTCTGCCAATCCAAGGGAACTGCCCCCGATGTCCACGCGATATTGCAGAGTCGCGTAAGCCAACACAACCCTACAACATCCAGAGCCCTAAGGAACTCCGGGCGAATCTCATCCACCCCCGGAGCCTTGCCACCGCGGAGCTTTTTAACCACCTCGGCGACCTCAGCACCAGAGATCGGAGAACCCGACCCAAAGTCCCCAGGCTCTGCTTCCTCAGTGGAAGACGTGCCAGTAGGATTGAGGAGGTCTTCGAAGTATTCCGCCCACCGACTCACAACATCCCGAGTTGAGGTCAGCAGCACGCCACCTCCACCATAAATGGTGTTGGTCTCGTACCTCTTTCCCCCCCTGAGACGCCGGATGGTGGACCAGAATCGCCTCGAAGCCGTACGGAAGTCATTCTCCATGGCCTCTCCGAACTCCTCCCACGCCCGAGTTTTTGCCTCAGCAACCACCCGAGCCGCATGCCGCTTGGACTGCCGGTACCTATCAGCTGCTTCCGGGGTCCCACAAGCCAAAAAGGCCCAATAGGACTCCTTCTTCAGCCTGACAGCATCCCTCACTGCCGGTGTCCACCACCGGGTTCGAGGGTTGCCACCTCGACAGGCACCAACAACCTTGCGGCCACAGCTCCGATAAGCTGCCTCGACAATAGAGGCGCGGAACACGGCCCACTCGGACTCCATGTCCCCCGCCTCCCTCGGAACGTGTTCAAAGCTCTCCCGGAGGTGGGAGTTAAAGCTCCGTCTTACGGGAGACTCTGCCAGACGTTCCCAGCAGACCCTCACGATACGTTTGGGTCTGCCAGGTCTGACCGGCATCCTCCCCCACCATCGGAGCAAACTCACCACCAGGTAGTGGTCAGTAGACAGCTCCGCCCCTCTCCTCACCCGAGTGTCCAAGACATGCGGCCGCAGATCAGATGAGACGACAACAAAGTCGATCATCGAACTGCGACCTAGGGTGTCCTGGTGCCAAGAGCACATATGGACACCCTTATGCTTAAACATGGTGTTCGTTATGGACAATCCATGACGAGCACAGAAGTCCAATAACAGAACACCACTCTGGTTCAGATCAGGGGGGCCGTTCCTCCCAACCACACCCCTCCAGGTCTCACTGTCATTGCCCACGTGAGCGTTGAAGTCCCCCAGTAGAACAAGGGAGTCCCCAGGAGGCGCACTCTCCAATACCCCCTCCAAGGACTCCAAAAAGGGTGGGTAGTCTGAGCTGCCGTTTGGTGCATAGGCACAAACAACAGTCAGAGCCCGTCCCCCCACACGTAGGCGAAGGGAGGCTACCCTCTCGTTCACCGGGGTGAACCCCAACGTACAGGCACCAAGATGGGGGGCAACCAGTATGCCCACTCCTGCTCGGCGCCTCTCACCAGGGGCAACTCCAGAGTGGAAGAGTGTCCAACCCCTCTCAAGGAAACTGGTTCCAGAGCCAGAGCCATGCGTTGAGGTGAGTCCGACTATTTCTAGTCGGAACCTCTCAACCTCACACACTAGCTCAGGCTCCTTCCCCACCAGAGAGGTGACATTCCATGTCCCAATGGCCAGCTTCTGTAGCCGAGGATCAGACCGCCAGGGTCCCCGCCCTCGGCCGCCACCCATCTCACATTGCACCCGACCCCTTTGGCCCCTCCCACAGGTGGTGAGCCCATGGGAAGGGGGACCCACGTCTCCTCTTCGGGCTGTGCCCGGCCGGGCTCCATGGGTAAAAGCCCGGCCACCAGGCGCTCGCCAGCGTGCCCCACCTCCGGGCCTGGCATCAGTTAGAAAAATTAAATAGAATTATTCATTTTGTGATGTAGTTTGTGTATTACAGTTAGATCAATTAAGTAGAATTATTCATTTTGTGATGTAGTTTGAAGGTTATCGATGGTTGAACAAACTTTGAAATAAGGGGCAGATATAATAAGATTTCATCTTCTTTCTGCTCCCTTCATTTTATCCTACTTGTATTCTTGTATCTGATGAAATTGTCTTGTATTGTTCTTTTAAAATGAATGAATAAACATCAAATCAAATACCTAACGGTAATGGCTGGGGAGTTTGATAAGACTGCCACGACGGCTGCTCTTCACAGGAGGAGGAGACTCTCTGCACCTACTGCCACTTAACTGTTCACCTGAGGGAGGTAGCTCAGCTGTAGGGGAAAACCCTGGAAGATTGGGCAAAGAAATTGGGGGACGGCCACAACGAGGTAGCTGAGCCAAGTCAACCGGGTCCCCCGGCAAAACATGAGCTGGTTACGGTCCACCGAAACCCTCTCCTGATTACCCCTCTGCTCCACCAAAAAATCTTTAGGTCCCCTCTCCAAAACAAGAAATGGACCATCGTAAGGAGGCTGAAATGGTGAACGGTGTGCATCATGGCGGATAAATACATACTCGGCCGACATAAGGTCCTTCGGCACAAACACCCGTGGAAGGCAGTGCTGTCAATGGGGCAACAGATCTATTTTCCCCTGTTAGGACATCCCTCCCATTGGGAGCAACTGAACTCGCTGGACCTGGAAGAAACTCCCCTGGTACCCTCAAAGGCTGGCCAAGGACCAACTCAACTGAAGAAAACCACAAGTCTTTCTTAATAGGTAGTCATAGTGGAAAATAAACAATTACAGTGACATTTACTGTAGCACGTTACATATGACTGAGCAATAATTACAAATAATTTATTTTGTTAACACTAATTTAAGTATGAAAGGCAGTCATTTGCTAAATAAATAATGTAGTAATGTGAGATATATCAGCAATCTTTACTATGGGACAAGCTACATCAGATAAGCTGAAGTAACTTGTCCCACATTGTTGATATTTATAAAGATCTTTAACATAGCAAAGATTAGCTTAGCTGATGTAGCTTGTAGAATACTGTTAGTTCATTTAGGTTTAGTTGGGGCCCCCAGACCACTAGAAGGCAGCGGTGTCAAGTGAATAAGCTAGTACTGAATGAGCTAGCGCCTGCAGTGTGTACATTGTGTTCAAGACTGAATAAACAAGTTAAAGACAACTTATGAGAGTGATTACTTCTTAGAAGTGAAGATATCACATTTTGGCGACGAGGATACTGGCTAGAGACGGGAAGCGCCTTGACTCAAAAAGGAGGAAGGAACGGACAAACGTCAGGCGGAAACACAAGAGGCGGAGTGATTACCAACGGAGGTACAGGTTCCCCGTCTTACAAGCGCTCTTACATACGAGGTTCCGGACTTACGAGCTGGCGAACGAGCAGTAAATTTGTAACGAACATACAAAAAATACAGCACTTTTTTATGTGTTTTTAGATGAAAGTGTGTTAGCTAACCGTTTGGAAACAAGTTTCTGAGCATGTTTATTTTTTATTTATTGATTTATTCATTTTACATTTGTTAAAAGAAAAACCTTCTAACATGTAATATTTAAAAGCAAGAAATAACATAAAATGAAAGGTGGCAGGAAGAAGAAGAAATCTTATTTTACCTGCTCCTTTTTTCCAAAACAAAAAACAAAATCAATACAAACAATTCACTCCAACAATAGTCATCAATGAGCAATCGAACCAAAAGAGAAACTCATTTCAATTTTAAAATTTTCATGTACAATAAACAATTTAAAGAAATTTTTAGTATTTTGTTAACAGTTTAGTTTTAATCATTTTTTTAAACACAAGCACTGATTTTGCAGATTTAACTTCATTTCCTAAACCATTCCACAAATCAACTTCTTGAAACAGACCGTCCCTTTAAGCTTGTTCTATACTGAGGTTTTGCAAATATCTCAGTTCCCTTAAGACTAGCAGCTCGTCCTCTTTACAAAATTAATTTGAACATTTGAAGGCAGTACATTATGATTAGGTCGCTTTCGTAAATGAGCCCATGAGGTTCAAAAGATTTACCTGACTAAATAAAGGTTGAATGAATGAATTATGGGCTCTATACATTACCAACAAAATATTGTAATCCACTAAATCATAAAACTTTAGCAACTTAAGTTGTTGAAACAATATATTCGACGGATGACAGTAAGGCTTTCTTGTAATAATTCTCACAGCTCTTTTTTGTAAAATAAAAACAGGCTTCGTTATGGTTTTACACGCCTTTCCCCAAACTTCAACACAATAAATTAAATGTGGAACAAAAATTGCATTATATAACAGATACAGAGCTTTATCATTCAACAAATCTTTCACTTTGTAAAGCACTGCAGTAGATCTAGATAACTTAAGTTTAACTAAATTTATATGCTGTTTCCACGACAGTTTGTCATCAATAACTACCCCCAAAAACTTCACCTCGCTTACTCTGTGAACATCAACACCATCAATTTTAAAAGAAAAATCCAATTTATTCTTTTTATTACTAAATAACATATAATTTGTTTTATCTAGGTTTAATGATAGTTTGTTCAATTTAAACCAAGTTTGTAATTTAACAAACTCCATTTTTAACAACTCAGACTTAAATCACTACCAAAATTTAAAAAAAGTAGTATTGTCAGCAAAGAGAACACATTTTAGAAGTCCAGACACCTTCACTAGATCATTCATATACAAAATAAACAACTTTGGTCCAAGTATTGATCCTTGTGGGACTCCACGTGTGATCTTGCAGAGGTTTGATCGTATGCCGTCAATTTGTACAAACTGTTGTCTATCTATGAACTAGTATGAACATTTGTGATGAAAAACGAGTGTTCGTAGTAGCGCTAGCATAAATTTTCCGACTTACGAGAACACGCGTTTCGGGTTCCGACGTACGGGATTTCGTGTTACGAGACAGTCGTAGGAACGGAACTCGCTCGTAAGTCGGGGACCACCTGTAATTAGCAAGGCCTACATGAGCGCGACGATCGGCACTCTGTCAGCATAATGCTAAAGAACAAACTTGGGAAGAATACTGTGAGATTCTTGAACAGTTTTTTGAAGAAAATGACATTAATGATGGTGATAAGCAGAGAGCTATCCTTATTAGCGTGGTGGGTCCAGCCACGTATAAGCTAATGAGAAACCTTGTGAGCCCCGACAAGCCCAGCTCTAAAACGTACAGTCAGTTGGTTACAAGGATGAAAGAACACTTTAATCCAAAACCAAGTGAGATTGTGCAAAGATACAAGTTTGACTCTCGTTCCCGTCAACCTGCTGAGTCCGTCAGTGCATATGTAGCAGAGCTCAGACGTCTGGCTCAGGATTGTAACTTTGGTACTACGCTGGAAAGGAGGCAGAGAGATCGTCTAGTGTGCGGGATTGATAACGATAGGATTCAAAGACGTCTGCTGTCGGAGAGTGACCTGATATTTGAAAAAGCCTTTCAAATAGCTGTAGCCGAAGAAGCTGCAAACAGGAACGTTTCAGACTTACAACAGTCAGCAGCGTGTCACAGTGGCAGAGGGAAATGAAAAGAGAGCAGATTGGGAAAAAAGAGAGTGTGTGTGTTACCGATGTCAGGGAAAAAAAACCACAGTGCTGTCGAATGTAGGTTAAAGACGCCAAATGTCACATTTGTGGGAAAATAGGACATATTGCCAGGGCCTGCAGGTCCAGAAATATGTTTATGTTTATTAAATTTGTTCATTTTTTTTTACAAAAGAAACACAATACAAGACAATCCCATAAATGATAACGTACAAAATATAAAAAAAATGAAAGGTAGCAGAAAGAAGAATAAATCTTATTATATCTGCCCCTTTTTTCAAACAATCAGATTAAACAATAATAATCTTCCACCAACAGTACAAAATGACTAACTCTTTCTAATTTTTTTTTTCCATTTATAGATGGCCTCCCTTCACACCTTATAGCCATCCTCTCACTCCAATATGTATTTTTTTTATTTTAATAGAGAGAAAGAAAGAAAAGAGAAAGTGAGACAACAAAACAACAATTGTCCACAGAAAGAGCACAAGGCAAACACACCAAACCTCCGTCCACAATCCTGCAAAGCACATGACAGAACACAACAACGAAACATACAAGCATAAAGACTGATAATATTCATGACCTTGCAAAAGATTTCTATAAATACACATACCCATACCTACAAATATATATACAATATACATACATATATATTTATATTCATTTATATACCCATCTACATACATCTACTATACATCCCTGCATCCATTTGTGTGTGGTTGTGAGCATGCATAAGTGAATAAGGTTCCTCCAATAGAACATTTAGTAGCGACTGTGAAGCATCAGAGACCCGTCCCCCCAAAGCCCGAGACAGACGGACGATCTTTCTAATTTTCTAACTAATACAGTACACATTACGTCATTTCATTTTTTTTTTTTAACAAATTCATTTTGATAATTTTCTTAAATGTAAACATTGACTTGGCATTTTTAACTACATTCTCCAAGCCATTCCATAATCTAATTCCCTGGATTGAGGTAGAACGTCCCTTCAAACTAGTTCTGAATTGTGGTTTTACAAACATCTCTGTTCCCTTAAGGTTATAACAACTTTGTCTTTTAACAAAATGCATTTGGATATTTAAAGGTAATGCGTTATTCTGAGCCCTATACATAACTGATAAAATATTATAATCTACCAAATCATGGAACTTCAATAACTTCAGTTGATAAAATAATGTACTAGATGGATGACGGTAATGTTTTCTAGTGATAATTCTTACAGCTCTTTTCTGTAATACAAAAATAGGCTTTGTGATTGTTTTACACGCTTTCCCCCAAACATCAATACAATAGATTAAGTGTGGAACAATGATTGTGTTATACAACAAATACAGAGCTTTATCATTCAATAGGTCTCTGACTTTGTACAGTACTGCAATCGATTTAGCTATTTTTATTCTTACAGAATTTATGTGTTGTTTCCATGTCAGTTTGTCATCAATGATAACACCCAAAAACTTCACCTCACTCACTCTACAAATCTCAACACCCTCAATTTTGAGTGGAACATCAACAGTTTTCTTTTTATTACTGAATATCATGTAATTAGTTTTTTCTAGATTTAATGATAATTTATTGATTTTAAACCAAGTTTGTATTTTGACAAATTCTGTCTTTATCAATTCCAACATTTGTTCTACATCTTCACCTAAACAGAAAAATGTGGTATCATCAGCAAAAAGTACACATTTAAGGAGTCCTGACACATTTACCAAGTCATTCACATATAAAATAAATAGCTTTGGTCCAAGTACAGAGCCTTGGGGAACTCCACATGTGATATTACAGAGGTCAGATCTTACATCATTTATTTGTACAAATTGTTTCCTATCTTTTAAATAGCTAGATACCCACTGTAATGCTGGTCCTCTAATACCATATTTGTTCAATTTTTCAAGGAGAATGGTGTGATCAATAGTATCGAATGCTTTTTTTAATCAACAAAAATACTGATACAATATTGTTTTTGATCGACAGCAGTAGTTATTTGTTCCATTAATTCCATGAGAGCCATTGATGTAGAGTTTTTTGCTCTAAACCCATACTGACTGTTGCTTAGAATATTTTGTTTATCTATAAATTGATCTAGTCTGTTTACAAATAGTTTTTCAAGAATTTTTGAAAACTGTGGTAACAAGGATATAGGTCTATAATTGTTGAACACACATTTATCACCATTTTTAAAAAGAGGAACTACCTTAGCTACTTTCATATTATCTGGAAATATTCCTGTTGAAAATGATAAATTACATATATATGTAAACGGCTCAATAACATGGCTCATTATGTCCTTTACAAACATCATATCCATGTCCACCCAGTCTTTTGATCTCTTGTCTGTAAGATTTTTTACTACATTCATTATTTCCTCTTTGTTAGTTCCATTTAGAAGAATACTGTTTGCACAACCTGTAATTGAATGGCTCACATTATTATCTACTTTTGGTATTTTAGCTGCAAGGCTTGATCCAACATTCACAAAATATTGATTAAAACCATTTACAATTTCATTTTCATCGTGAACTTCATCGTTGTCTTTTACAAAATATTTTGAAATACCAGTTTTTGCTTTATGATTCTTCAGAACACTATTCATTACTCGCCATGTTGCTTTCATATCACCATTACTTTTATCTAATAATTTACTATAATATTCTTTCTTATGTTTCCTTATAATCCCTACTAATTTATTTTTATACTTTTTATATTTTTCTTCAGCGCTCTGACTTCGCAATTTCAAGAAACATGAATACAAATAATTATTTTTTTTACAAGCATTTCTCAACCCTTTTGTCATCCATGGTTGGTCAACGATATTTCTCTTTGTATGATTTGTTTGCACACAATTCTTTTCATACAGAGCTTCCAAGATATTCATAAACTCATCATATGATCTGTTCACATCATCAACATACACATCATTCCAGTCTTGTTTATCTAGATCCTCTTTCAATTTTTCCAAAACTTTTTTTGATGTGTTTATGATCTTTTTCTTCTTTGTAACTGCTTTTGTGATGCTTTGATCATTTTTATAGATTGTGAAAACTGGTAAATGATCACTTAAGTCGGTCGTTAAAATACCACCTATCACATCCCCATTTGTTATATATGTGAAAATATTATCAATTATTGTGGCACTATGAGTTGTAATTCTTGTTGGCTTTGATATCAACGGATACATATTTAAACTGTACATTGAGTTTATAAAGCCCCTTTCATAAGTCAGATCCACGCAATTCCCGCACAGACCAGTCCGCCTTTAATCCACCTGGGGTCATTCATAAAACAAAGTTGAATCCGGCCACGGCCCGCCCTCAATGGAGAATTCACAAAACCATTGGCAGCGCGGGTTGAAAAGAGGCGTGGTGAAAATGTGCAACTCAGAGGACGTGATGACGTGGTGCCTACGTGTTTAACTGGGACCGCAGAGGTGTCTGTAAACAAACATGGCGACGCTAGCGAACATAGTTGTGCTTATCCGAATGCTTTTTTTATTTTTATTTTTATTTTATTTTTGCTCTCGCATCAATCCGCTCCAGAAGGGCCCCATCCTTCACTGTACCGGTGTCCCTTATTAATTTCCTCCTCTGCGCGCAGAGACAGGAGTACATGGGTCTCGGCATCACCCCCAATTAGCCATTTCCGTGATGATCAATAAAAAAAGAAAAAGATTCGGCGAAGAATAGCGAGTGATACGCAAGCGAAATACAAATATGTTCTTGTTTACACATTTAAATAGAGCGCAACAGTGGGCGCCGGGAGAAACGTGGGAGAGTATGTCATTATTCAAATTAGTTTGAAGCCGCAGCAGCGCCGACACCTTTCACAAATCGACAGAACCGGGCTTAACACTACCTCTGCTCGCGGATCAAAGGCGCATCAGAAGCGAGTAAAATTGACCCGGCAATGCGCGTTCGTGTTTCTTATGAATGCTCGTTGGAGCACTGAACACGCATCAGAGCCGGACTGAAGCGTCTTATGAAAGGGGCTAGAATATACTGATGTTATTTGAATCTGTTTTATTTCCCATATCAATGTTAAAGTCTCCACACAAAAAAACTTTTTTATTAAAACTCTTCTCCAATAACTCCAAGATTTTATCAGTGAATATTTCTATATTTGATCCTGGTGATCTATATACACAACTTATTATTATGTTTTTATCGTTTTTGTTTATTATTTCTATTGTTATCATTTCCATAATATTATCAACAATTATTGACATTTCACTGTTTAGTTTACGTTTGATTTCATTATTAACAAATAGAGCGACTCCACCACCTCTTTTATTATTTCTGTTCATATGAAATAATTCATACCCTTCGATGTGAATATTATTTGTGTTTTCATCATTGAGCCATGTCCCTGACAGTGCTATTATCTTAAAAGTTCTATTTAACTGTTTTAAGTAATCTGTTAAAAAGATTAAAGTTAAATCTGTTAAAATTAAATTAATCTGTTAAAAAAATAAAAAGAAAGATGAGACCAGTTTTAAAGAAAAAGGAGCAAGTCAAGGAGGGCGCCAAGGTCGTTCACACAGATCACACAAGATATGTGATAAACAAGAGGACGACAATAGTTCAGATCAAGATGAAGAAGCATTCACTCTGGCATGTTTGTCAACAGAAACATCTATCCAGAAAGTTGACCCGTTCGTAGTAAAAGTGGAAGTAAAAAGGCAAGAAGCGAAGTTTGAAATTGACACAGGATGTAGTGTCAGTCTTATGAATGAAAACCACTTTTTGGAGTTGTGGCATGAAGACAGTTGACCACAGATTAAAGACAGTAAAATCTCTCTTAAATCATATTAGGGCTGGACGATATGGCCAAAATTTTTATCACGATATAGTTCTTAATTTCGGTCGATATCGATATAATTCGATATCGAAATAAACATTATAAAAGCCTAAAAAAAACTATAAACTATACAAATAAATTAATGTTCTCCTTGTATTTGTATTTAGCCTCCAAAAAGATGGAAATCACCATCAAATAAACATAAACTTCTCAACCCAATAATTCTCAGTCGGGTCATCTGGACACTTTCTTTTTTATAGAAACGTTTCACCCTCCATCCTCCATCCAGTTTCTATAAAAAGAAACTGTCCAGATGACCCGACTGAGAATTATTGGATTTGGTACGTGGAATTTTGAGCATGAACTTTCTTGCCATAAAATTCTCAACTGTGTCAATATTAATAGTTTTAACTTTAAACATCTTTAAAATTTACAGCATTGAAATTCATAGTTAATTAAATAAAACTTTTGGGTGTTGTTATTTATAAGAAGCTGACATAGAAATCTCATGGAAATTACTTAAGAATAAAAATAACAAAATCAATTGCATTACTGTATAAAGTAAAATAGTTTTTGAATGACAAAGTTTTGAATATATTGAATAATGTAATGATTGTTCCATATTTAATCTGTTGTATTGAAGTTTGGGGAAAAGCATGTAAAACTATTACAAACCCTGTTTTTTTGTTTTGTTTTTAAAGAGCTACAAGAATTATTAGTAGGAAGTGCTATGGTCACCCAACAAATATTTCATCAGTTTAAATTATTAAAATTTTATGATTTGGTTGAACATAGTATTTTACAAGTCATGTATAAAACTGAAAAAAAATTACCCCCCAAATATTCAATTAAAATTTGTTTAAAGTTATTAAACCCTGAAGGGAATGTAAATGTTTGTAAAACCTCCATTTAGGACTAGTTTGAAGGAGCTGAGTTGTAAATCAGGAAACAGGATTGTGTTGACTTGATATCACCATAAACATTTCTAAAACTATGTTTTAAAATATGATTAAATCAAAGTTGTTGGGAAGGTGTGGTGCAGGTGAAGTGAAGGTTGTTGTTTGTTTGTAGTTATTTTGTATTTTTTAAACAAGGGGCAGATATTAAAACACTATTTTCGTCTTTCTGCACATTTTCATTCAGTGTTTTTTTTTCTTCTGATGAATTTGTTTTATTTTGAATTTAAAAAACATGCAGCGCTGCTGGGGCTGTTTGTTTACGTCGTAGTTTCAGGGAAACGTTGGCTCAAACTTTATTGTTCTTCATCTTCTGACTCTCATATTATATCGAGTGGAAACTCTTCAGATTAAACAAGTTAGATGTTTCCACCGCTAGTTAGAACGACTCCGTCACGTTTTGCAAAATAAAGAAACCGAGTAGGACTCGCTGCAGATGAGACCTGCAGTTTAACAAAACCGAACTACGTCCACACCTACGAATTAGTCTTTCCTCTCATCAGTGATGTCGTCTGCTTTCTCTTCGCTTGTGAAACTTTGTTCAGTCACATTCTGACGGTCATGAGCACTCGTTTGACTCGTTTTGAAGCGAAAACTTAACGCGCTTTGGAGACTAGCTTAGCTTTTAGCCTGCTACCGCTAATGCCTGCTGCTGGAGTGAGCGCTGCGTAACAACGACGTCACCACGCACGTTTTGTGTCACAGCTTTTTCTGTCCGGGCGGGTTGTTGAAGCAGCCGCTCCAACCCGAACAGAAACAGAAAAACGTTGTAAAATCCTATCGAAATATCAAAAATATGCTTAAACTTCATATCATCGTTATTGAATAAAAGTATATCGCGATATTTATCGTTATTGAATTATCGTCCAGCACTAAATCATATAGTGGAGAGAAAATTACAGTGGTGGGTGAAGCTCAGGTTGAAGTGAACTATGCAAACCAGAAGAAAACGCTGCTACTAGTAGTAGTGAAGGGAACTGGATCAAATCTGTTTGGCAGAGGATGGCTGAAAGAATTGAAACTCAAGTGGGATGAGATTAAACGGGTGAAAACAGAGGCACAAGAGTTACAGGAAATTCAAATGATAACTACCTTTGAAGAACTACAACCTCGAGCACCGATTTGATTTTAACTTTGTAAAATACTGTTTTATGTTCTGTAATACCCTTGATTGCTGTATTTGTGTTCATAATTAGTTCTATGTTGTTCTATTTTGTTCTTGTATGTTCCATATTTGAAGAAAAAAAAGTTACAGGAAGTTCTCTTGAGACATGAAGAGGTTTTTAAACTCTGGGGTCTATGCCCGCATATTTGCGGGCATGACGTCATGCCTTTAAAGGGGACCACATATAGGTCTTTAAAAAATTTATGTTATTATGTGTGCTATCTTGACAATATTAATTCATTTTAATACACAAAATAATTCTTAGATAATCAATTATACCCTTTTTAATTCTGCCATTTTTAACTTTCGTTTTGAACGACCGGTTTCTGATACAAGTTCTGAAGTCCACGCCCTTCAAAGATCTGTTTACGCCCTCTGCAACAGCCAGTATCTGTAATGTGTTGTTGTTTTAAAATTAGCTCTTTTTTTATTACTCATTTGACTTACTGTTAGTGCTAGCTTAAGATAACTTACCGAAACCCGTCTGAGCGCGCCGCAATTTGCTGCTCCTTTTAGCATGAGACCACCCGAATCCGATGCTAATGTTAGCTTGTTCCTCTTCCGGTGTTCGCCAGCTCCGCTCGTTGCACGCGGCGATTTTGGGAGTTATCGCTGTTCCAGTCAAGACAACACAAAGTTCACCAAGTGTCTCCCGTAAATTAATCCGTAAGGAGAAGGTCCTCGCTGCTGCGAGGCTGCTGCGAGGCTGCAGCGAGGCTGTACAGTTGAAGCTCCGCTCCATCGCGCCAGAAGAGGGTCCCGTTGCCGCCGGTCCCTACGCCGGGGGTCTGCTCGTTTAATTTTTGCCGGCTGCGCGTTGGGAGCGATCGCAAATACACTAAAAATTGAACTAAAACATAAAAATAACAATTATACTTTATTTATAAAGCCATTTAAAAAAACACAGCTGCAACAAAGTGCTGTACACATGAAATTAAGAACATATAAACAAAAGATGAGATGAAATCATGAAAAACAACAGTCATGTGTTTAATACAGAAGTGGGTTGAGCCCAGAGCCATATAAAGTGAGAGTTGCGACACTTCCATAGAGTTCCATTGTAAGAATGGAATGCGGAAGTCACGTGGGTCATGGAAGGGGCGATTTGTTCCATGGCTCTGGTTACAGTCTGAAGCTGCCTGCAGTAGCGCTCCGTCGCCGCCAGAGGGCGCAGCTCCACAAGGTTTCCATAGCCGTTGTTTGGAACGATTGACCGCCTGTCGGCGAGATCAAAGCGTGTCGGAACTCTCTATAAATATGGCTCAGGTTGAGCCCAGAGCCATATAAAGTGAGAGTTGCGACACTCCCATAGAGTTCCATTGTAAGAATGGAATGCGGAAGTCACGTGGGTCATGGAGGGGGCGATTTGTTCCATGGCTCTGGGTAACAGTTTGAAGCTGCCTGCAGTAGCGCTCCGTTGCCGCCAGACGGCGCAGCTCCACAAGGTTTCCATAGCCGTTGTTTGGAACGATTGACCGCCTATCGGCGAGATCAAAGGGTGTCGGAACTCTCACTTTATATGGCTCTGGTTGAGCCTAACCAGGGGTTGCTAGGTGAGGGGCTGGACTCAGGTTGTGGTGGGTTGTGGCTGTGGTTGGCTGCGGTTGGCTGCGGTTTGTGACGTCACAAACCGCAGGAAGTGAGGAACGAACCGATTTTATCACAGACAAATAAATCTACTTAGAGTAAATAAACCACTGGGTGCATTTCTTTGGCCTTAGGACTGTTTTTTTATGAAGTACATACCCAAAGTTGAGTAAAAAAAAAACATTAAAAAGTGA
>JBBPBX010011594.1:41180-55633 GCA_038048925.1 Garcialebias charrua | reverse complement strand
ACAGCGGGGTTATGGATTTATGAAGACACCGAGCGCAGCCAGCTACAGAATTAGCCCCTGAGTTCAACTATGACCCGGAAGTTGTCAAGATGGAATAGTCCATTTTTAGTAGGGGGATAAAGAAATCGACCGTTTTTTTATTGCGTATTTAATGATCGTTTTCATCGTAACTATAATTATTTTTATGTTAAATGTACATTAACAAGCATGAGCAATGTTAGTGATGTAGGTGACTGCACGGGGCGAGGCGGGGCCGGGGCCACTGCTGAAATGGGACCCCCAGGCATTTACCTACATGGTAGAGCCGAGTCTGTTCTCAGCTCTGCCCCCCTCCCCCTCACACCCTTTCCTCCTCTGCTGTTTACGTGGGGAAAAAGGTAAAAAACAAGCAGCATAAAAGCTTGTAAATAAGTTTATTGGTTTTTACTGATAGATAATTAGTTATTAGCGGTACTGCATTTTAAATAAAAATAGCATAAATCCGCTTATGAATTATAAAAGTTAGTCAATTCACAAAAACGCTGACAAAAAGTTTAGGTCCACTGTAAGCGGAATAGTGCTTTAGCGCTCTCTAGCGGTCTGTGCCTATGGAGGACCAAACTGTCAAAATAATAAATAAAAGAATAAATATATATCCGACATAAAACAATAAATATATAAATCAAAGTAGAAATATATATCCTAAATAATAATAAATAAAAGAATAAATATATAAATCAAAGTAGAAATATATATTTTAATGAGAAATAAAAGCATAAATATATATATTCTTTTTTATATCTCCTTACACATGAGAAATAAAAGCATAAATATATATATTCTTTTTTATATCTCCTTACACATGAGTTTCCGTCAATAACAATAGATATTTTGCTTTGCCTTTTTCTCGCTGTTTTTCCGTTTGCTATATTTATTGCTGTATTTATTTATTGCTGTATTGTTAGCTGCATTTATTTCTGTATTGTTTTCTCGCTGCATTTCTTCCTCGTCGTATGTTAATGAGGAGGGCTGCTTTCTAAATCCAGCTCTTCTATTGGTCAATAAACCGGAAATAGAACGATCAGTGTGCAGATCGATTGAGCATGCCTGCGCTGCAGTTCTCTCAGGAGATCTCCGTATTTGAGAGGAAGTAAACAACTATTAGAGATGTATCGTAGGATTGCTGAGGAATTAAGGCATGTTGCTAGCTTAGCTGAAAGTAATACAGTCAGTGATGACTATTTACTGTTTCCAGTCGATGTTTTGAGTGAGTGGCTGCTCCAGGTAGCTGCAGACACAGATACTGAAGCATTAGTTGTCCAGATTTTGGAGGAAGTGGTTTGTCGTTTGCACAAATCTGTGTACCCCACAAGAACAGCTGGAACACCTGGATATTTGCTGCCCGCTGACGTCTTTAAGGGACCTCAGACAACCTAAGGAGTCTACTAACTTTTTGGACTGGCTGGGGTCTGGTCAGCTCCAATCTGGAGGTAGAAGTTGTTGACTGCCATCTCCCGCAGTCATCCACTTGCTTCCTGACGTTGAAGTTGTCCAAAAATCACAAAACCTATGCAGACTTCCACCAACACCTTATGGCCAGCATGTCTTCAAGCTACTCTGGTTTTGGTCTAATTTGAACCAGGCCGTTTCAACGTTTTACAAGTTTATGCACTTAGAAATGCACTATGTATTTTTTCAAAGTTACAACTTTCAAATGTTTTTTAATTGTTATGAAGTAGTGTCTAGTGCACTTGTTAATTACTTCAGTTTGACAGAACTTTGCATTCTTGTTTCAAATAAAACAGTTTAATGTTATTGTAGAACATATTTTGAAGCTTCTACCTGCTGATATAAATCGTTTACCCAGGTAACACATTTATTAGCTGTATCACAGAAAATGTTAGGAAATATTAGACCATCATATTAATTAATTTCGTATCTAGAAATTGCTTACATACAAAATGTTAAAGCTGATGTGGTTGAATTTGTAAATAAAATTACAATGGTTTAATAATGGTGACTTTATTACATAAACATGAAAAAAGCACATGTAAACACTGAATATTTTTAATTTAAATAAGTTTACATACAATTTATTTTATTTTACAATATAGAATGTAACTTGAATACCACTGTGTAGTATTATAATAATAATAATTAATACTAATTAATTCAATTTATAACGCACTTTTCATTACAGTACTGAAAATTTCAAAGTGCTACACATTTATTGAATGCTACACACATTCATAAACCGGTGGCGGCAGACTACCATGCAAGGTGCTTTCCAGTCCTACCGGGAGCAACTCAGGGTTAAGTGTCTTGCCCAAGGACACAACGACACATGGTGCGGGTCCCGGGAGTCGAACCGCCAACTTTCCGATCGGGAGACGACTGCCATTACCACTACACCACGGCCGCCCCAACTATTATGTAATCAGTCTTAATAAATAGCAAGTTGGCTCTGTTATAACGATGTAAATTTCAGAACCTTTCAGCAAAAAAGACGGCACAAACATTTTGATAATACAGTACAGTACATTACACCCACCTAAAAAGGATTTTTATGTATCAATGAAAAAAAAGTTGCACCGAAATAGGAATGAAGGAAATGTCTTTTGTAGCTTCAATTTACATACTTCCAAAGATTTCAGTCAGAATATCAACTGTCTGGCAATAAACATTAATCACATTAGAAAACAAGGTTGTTGGATCTGGTAGTGTTTCAATTTCCACCTGAGTCAAAGGACTTGGACGCTCTACCTCTGACACAGTCACTCACGCCATCATGATGGCCACCATAGTGTCTCTCCCCATCAATGCCATACTGGTTGTCAACCTGTCAGAGTTAAGAGAACATGATATAAATAACATCCAGTTTACACACACTGGTGTTTTTTTAAACCACAAAAGCAAATTTACAATTGCACTTTGTAAAACGGCATAAATTAAACAAACCTGTGCGGGGTCGTGACCTGCACGTGGGTTTTGAGACCACAACAGCAGTGGTGACTGGTTCTGTTCTGTGCGTAGTCTGTGGTGGTTCCAGCCGTCTGTGAAGAATTGCAGATGTCTGTTGATTTGCGGTAGAAAGGTCCAGTGTAATGCGTATAAGTGCACCTCGTTGTCTGTTTGCAGCAGGCCCTCGGTCTCCAGGTAGCAGAAAGTTGTATAGAACAGATCCAACACTGCCCCAAACACATCTCTCCATAACCTCTCAATCCTGGATGGAAAAGACATTTTAGTGTGAAAAAGGAGCAAAAAAGGTTGTCATAATACACTTATATAAAGACCAACAACTTAAAATAAAACGCCACCCCGGTATCCAGTTATTGCTCTGTGGACATTGAGTTCAGGATTGTGAGATCCAGACCTTTCTACTTACCCTGGGAATTCACGACGGTTATTTTTCATACTATTTTGGAAAAGGTAGCAACTTCCATGGAAGTAGTCAGTATGAAAACATGGCGAATGGAGAATAAATCAAGACTTTAATTTAAATACCTCTGGTTATGTGTGCTTCTTCCTGTTATGTGAGAATTTCTGTTTTGGCCTCTGGTTGAGACCATGAAGTGTGCCACTAGTACGTACGTTCTCCCCTCCTTTGTCTGAACGAACACGAGATGGCACTCCATATGTATTCACAGCTTCAAGAAAGCTCTGAAGAACTGTTGTGGCACGATTGTTTGTAGCAGCAGTCAGGTAAACAATGAGGCGACTGAAGCCATCAACGCCCCCGTGAACAACGAATCGCCATCTATATAGACAACAAAAACATTTTTGATTATCACTGGTAGAAGAAACTTTCTTTTGTTTGTTGAATGCAGGCCTGGAATTCACAGAGAAGGAAAATCATAACTGCAGTGCTCTTATTCAGCAGAGTAAATGTTTACGTTAAAACACAGAGTAGTTCCATTAAAGGTTCAGTCTGCAGTTTCTGTAGAACATCAGCACTTAGAAAAAATTTCAACAAGCAAAGCATTCTGATCCCTCCCCCTCAGAGCCATATATGGCTCTGCCCCCTTGTGGTCTGTTGAAATTTGAATTCAAGCTCTGTTTTTATTGGCTGATTCAAATTCAAGCTCGGTTTTTATTGGCTGGTTACAAACTTTGTTTTTATTGGCTGGAAAATGGTGGGTCACTTTTTCTTTTTAGAAATGCTTATTTACCACCTGGAGAAGCAAGGGGACAATATTTTTTTTTAGTTTTTTTCAGAGATTACCTCTCTAACATCAATCTAGTGACAGAGTGAAGAAATATGTTAAAAATATATTGTTAGAAAAGTTACATATAGCAGCTTTAAGAATACATTTCTCACTTATGCTAAGACGATTTTAAAAACTTTAAAGGTTCAGTCTGCAGTTTCTGTAGAACTGCAGCACTTAGAAAAAATTTCAACAGGCAAAGCATTCTGATCCCTCCCCCTCAGAGCCATATATGGCTCTGCTCTCCCATGGTCTGCTGAAATTCAAATTCAAGCTCTGTTTTTATTGGCTGGTTACAAACTCTGTTTTTATTGGCTGGAAAATGGCATGTCACTTTTTCTTTTTAGAAATGCTTATTTACCACCTGGAGAAGCAAGGGGACAATAGATATATACAGTATATTTTTTTTCAGAGATTACCTGGCTAACATCAGTCTGTCAGGAGATAGTGACAGAGTGAAGAAATATGTTTATAAAAAATGTTACATACTGCAGCTTTAATGTCATTGTGTTAGTTGGTCTCTGTGAAAAGTTTCTTAATGAAAGTAATCTGTGTAATCATCACTTGAGGTCCTTATTCACTACAGTACTTTTAAAGAGTACCGGTACATGTATTTGTAATGTCAACATAATTCCTCTTTTTTAAAGACCGTGTAAAGTAAAATTGAATGTGTGTTTTGAGTTTGTCACATGGCATAAATATGTGTTATTAATCACCCATATAAATCTGACTGATTGAAACAGTGCGAAGCTGGAAAGTGCGCATCAAATTTCCTTGCTGGTCAACTCGGTGCAATGCTTCTCGCACTCTTCTTCCTTGAAAATTAAGTAAACCATAATTAAAACGTGTTTGATTTGGAGGTGATGAACATATTGAAATGAGTCCATGGTGTAATAATGACAGTTAAGATAAGATTACACTATTGCTATGCCACTGCAATACATTAGAACATTTAAGTTACTTTCAACAGTATGACATGTAATTTTCTTTGTGATCCTTTTACGTTGTGGTAAACTGTTATTTGTTACCAATCCAATGTTATATAGAACTGCAATTGGTGTTGGTATAAGCAACCATAGGCTCATCTGTTGACTTACTTTGGCCAAGTAGCCCCATAGCAACGTGTATCCTGTATTAGGGTGATGACTTCGAATCTCTCGCACAACTCCATCCAGCTCATCATCTTCAATGTTGCAGTATGAGTCAGATACTCTACAAGAAAAAATAAAAGTCAACTGAAAGTGAGGTTCTCCACACGGAAGAAATTGGATGGACAGAATTTCTGACACAAATGTATTACACAATTTGAAGACGAATTACCATAACAGTCATGTGGAAGTATCTGAATGGTGGACATCAACAAATTCGTAAATACTTTTCTGATGCCATCTACAAGTCAATATATTTGAATGAATCAATCAATCCATCAACACTTATCCTAGTTGGGTCATGATGGGTGAGGGAACCTATCTCCAGAGGTCAGTAGGCCAGAAGCAGAATACACCCTGAACAGATCGCGAGTTAATCGTAGATGAATATGAATATCTCACAATTCTAAACTTCTTAAGTGGATTAAAGGCTTAAGATAATATGTTTTACTATTAAAAGTCGATATTTGAACACAACAGATGTTCCGGAACAACTGGAATTATAATAAAAATATAAAATACAAATAAGTTCAAAGTAGCAAAAGAAATACCACACATGTGTACTTACCTTATACCGTACTCTGCCATTCGCCTATAGACTGTTCTTTCACTGACCCCAAAAAGTCTGCCATGACAGATACATCCGCATGAAGATATGATTCCCAAGACGTCAGCGGGCAGCAAATATCCAGGTCTTCCAGCTGTTCTTGTGGGGTACACAGATTTGTGCAAACGACAAGCCACTTCCTCCAAAATCTGGACAACTAATGAGTCAGCTTCAGTATCCGTGTCTGCAGCTACCTGGAGCAGCCACTCACTCAAAACATCGACTGGAAACAGTAAACAGTCATCACTGACTGTATTACTTTCAGCTAAGCTAGCAACGTGCCTTAATTCCTCAGCAATCCTACGATACATCTCTAATAGTTGTTTACTTCCTCTCAAATACGGAGATCTCCTGAGAGAACTGCAGCGCAGGCATGCTCAATCGATCTGCACACTGATCGTTCTATTTCCGGTTTATTGACCAATAGAAGAGCTGGATTTAGAAAGCAGCCCTCCTCATTAACATACGACGAGGAAGAAATGCAGCGAGAAAACAATACAGAAATAAATGCAGCTAACAATACAGCAATAAATAAATACAGCAATAAATATAGCAAACGGAAAAACAGCGAGAAAAAGGCAAAGCAAAATATCTATTGTTATTGACGGAAACTCATGTGTAAGGAGATATAAAAAAGAATATATATATTTATGCTTTTATTTCTCATGTGTAAGGAGATATAAAAAAGAATATATATATTTATGCTTTTATTTCTCATGTGTAAGGAGATATAAAAAAGAATATATATATTTATGCTTTTATTTCTCATTAAAATATATATTTCTACTTTGATTTATATATTTATTCTTTTATTTATTATTATTTAGGATATATATTTCTACTTTGATTTATATATTTATTGTTTTATGTCGGATATATATTTATTCTTTTATTTATTATTTTGACAGTTTTGGTCCTCCATATGTGCCCACCACTGCTGGTGTGAATGCACCCTTAATGAAAGTAGAGGGGTCCTCAAGCTCTGGTGTACTCGTGTTCCCCATGCTCACTTGTTGTGGCGTCATTTCACTTTTTTCTTTTAAAAGTCGTGTTGCAGAACAAAAAGATTTTGAAGATGTATTTGTTGAAAACATCCGTTTGTTACTTGTACTGTATATGCCAAACCAACAAGCCTGTACCAAAAATCTGTAGCATGAAAACATGGACCAGTACACCCCTGAGGTGCAGCACTACAGTACAGAGAAGTGAGCCCAGATTATTAAACTCACTGTTACTTTCTTTACTTTAGTCCAAAACTTAATGATCTATCAACCTTCAAAGCTAATTCTCAAGATATCTGGGTGAGCCAGGCACTAAAATGAATCGGCTTGTGGAAAGTACTGAGTAACCAGAGTGTGAGGAGAGGAAGAGGAAGTGACCTCGGAACAAGTTTGGACACTATTGTTTGTTGCCAAAGGTTTCTATTTGAATCTTATAAATGTTAAAAACACACAGCTAAAGAAGTGAGCAGTTTTTTTCCCAAATGTTCTGAATGTGAACTTAAAGTGAGTGACATGAACATTTATGGATTTTGGATGTGTTCATTTCTTTTCGTCAGATCAGACCATCGATCCAGCAGCGCTGCTCCTTCCTTCATGGTGTTCTTCCCTCATCTTTAAAGGAGACCACATATAGGTCTTTAAAATTTTTATGTTATGTCTGTGTGCTATCTTGACAATATTAATTCATTTTAATACACAAAATAATTCTTAGATAATCAATTATACCCTTTTTAATTCTGCCATTTTTAACTTTCGTTTTGAACGACCGGTTTCTGATACTGAGTTCTGAAGTCCACGCCCTTCAACGATCTGTTTACGCCCTCTGTAACAGCCAGTATCTGTAATGTGTTGTTGTTTTAAAATTAGCTCTTTTTTAATTACTCATTTGACTTACTGTTAGTGCTAGCTTAAGATAACTTACCGAAACCCGTCTGAGCGCGCCGCAATTTGCTGCTCCTTTTAGCATGAGACCACCCGAATCCGATGCTAATGTTAGCTTGTTCCTCTTCCGGTGTTCGCCAGCTCCGCTCGTTGCACGCGGAGATTTTGGGAGTTATCGCTGTTCCAGTCAAGACAACACAAAGTTCACCAAGTGTCTCCCGTAAATTAATCCGTAAGGAGAAGGTCCTCGCTGCTGCGAGGCTGCTGCGAGGCTGCAGCGAGGCTGTACAGTTGAAGCTCCGCTCCATCGCGCCAGAAGAGGGTCCCGCCGCCGGTCCCTACGCCGGGGGTCCGCTCGTTTAATTTTTGCCGGCTGCGCGTTGGGAGCGATCGCAAATACACTAAAAATTGAACTAAAACATAAAAATAACAATTATACTTTATTTATAAAGCCATTTAAAAAAACCACAGCTGCAACAAAGTGCTGTACACATGAAATTAAGAACATATAAACAAAAGATGAGATGAAATCATGAAAAACAACAGTCATGTGTTTAATACAGAAGTGGGTTGAGCCTAACCAGGGGTTGCTAGGTGAGGGGCTGGACTCAGGTTGTGGTGGGTTGTCCTAGCGCTTGTGACGTCACAAGCGCGATTGTTTTCAAAACGAAACCTAAATTATCACAGTAAAATAAATCTACTTAGAGTAAATAAACCACTGGGTGCATTTTTTTGGCCTTAGGACTGTTTTTTTATGAAGTAAATACCCAAAGTTGAGTAAAAAAAACATTAAAAAGTGAATTTTGCATGTGTGGTCCCCTTTAATTTCACCTGTTTAGTATTTGCACAGGATCCACTTTCCCTTTGAAGCTGCACAGACATATCCTCCGTGAACAACTTTAGGAACAGGTGGATTATCACAACGTCACAGCAACAACGTTCTACCCGGGCTTTCCACTTTTCCTCTTTAAGCATTCCTTCTTCATTCATGTTTTACATCTAGAGTTATCATTTTTATAATTTGTATTCCTTCTTCCTCCTGCTCCAATCACTGCTATCGTTCTTTCTGCTGCCTTTCTAGTCCCTCCATTTTCTGTTCATCTAGCTTTACACCTTTCCCTCCCTGTTACCTAAATCCTGCATTATTTCTTCCTCCCTTATCATTCGTCCTCTTTCACATGATCACCCCCTCTCTATCTCCATTACATTCCTCTGCCACCCCTCCTTACCTCCATAGCCCAGCATAGTTTATGTTGGGACATGCTTTGCAATGTTGTCAGAGCTCAGCCCTCATTGACAACTCATTTCTCTTCAAACTCACAAAGTACAGTATCTGCCTTTTGTTTTGTTTGAAGCGTCACTAATTATTCAGCTGAATAACAATATGAAGCAGAGATTGACCCAAACTTTCTCCAATAAATGCATAAAGGATATGAGAGGAAAGGCATTACAGTATTTCCACAAAGTTAAGCCAGGTCCTCTGGACGGTTTCTGTTCACATCTTCACCCCTGGAAGAGTGAATCCTGAAGTTGTGCACCTCCTTGATAGAGAGGAACGATGGTTTGAGAGAGAAGTGAAGGAAGCCATTTTTGTGAAGAGAAACCTTCCATCATTAAACGGGGTGGAGGCCTCTGTGTCCAACTGTCCCCCTCATACAACGCTATTATTGCTAGTATCACTCATCCCTCTGTGAATAGCAAGCAGCCATCTGAGCACTAAAGACCACTTGTTAGGCTGATGGCCTTCCGCATGTGAACAGCTAGTTCTGGATGTCCACAACAAACTGGTTGATCCACAGTGAGAAGGTGTTTTTTTTTATATATAAGACTGAGTTTATTGTAGCTCCTCAGACTGAAGAACTCTTTATTTTATTTTTAATTTTTTTTTATAAAAGACGAAACGTTTCCGCAAGAAGAATCCGTCCAGAGGACCAGACTTAGCTTTGTTAGATTTTTCAACCTGGATTATTGAGCATGAATCAGGATACCACACATGTACTGACATTTTATGACAACGGAGGTAAAAATACAGACATTTATAGATAAATACTGTACACGGTTGATTGCATGAAAAATTTGCATATGATTTAAAATCTTCATAAAACCGAACCATTCTGTCATTTTAACTTAATTTAATATGCTGCCTCAGAGTTAAAGCTAGTCTTCCTATTTATTTATTTCAACTTATCAAGTCTGTATGACCACAAAAACATCACTGCTTGTCCAAACTGGCCTTACTCCCCTGCTGCTGCTGGTGGTCCCCTGTTAGCAATGAGAAGATCAGAGAAGTGTGGCTCCTATGGTTCAGCACTAGTTGTCTGTAGACACTTTTTAAATAAGATCATTCTGAGGCTATTTCTCAAGGTGAAAATTCAGCAAGAAATTAATAATTGATCTTCATCGAGGCAAAAAAAAAAAAATACTATCAATCCAGAGTATTAGAAGCACAAGAAAGTACTGTATTTAGGTAACAGAACGTCTTCGTCTCCATATTTCGGATGGTGTCCTCCTGGGCTGGGACTAGATGACAAATGGAAACTATGACTGAAGCTCCAGGCTGTCTGACGTCCTCTCATTAAATGCTCTCAATGCTGCAACTTAAGTTTTAAGCACATTCAAAAGATTTGTGTAACAACTTTTTTTCTTTTTTAAGCCGTCGTGAGCATCTCCAACCCTTGTGAATTTTGCTGCAGGTGTCTCTTAAAGGGGACCAAAGATGCAAAATTCACTTTTTAATGTTTTTTTTTTACTCAACTTTGGTTATGTACTTTTAAAAAAACAGTCCTAGGGCCAAAAAAATGCACCCAGTGGTATATTTACTCTTAAGTATATTTATTTTTCAGTGATATAAATGTCTCGTTTTCAAATCCTACGGCTTGTGATGTCACAAGCCGTAGGACAACCCACCCCAACCTGAGTCCAGCCCCTCACCTAGCAACCCCTGGTGCGGCTCAACCCACTTCAGTATAAAAGACGTCACGGTTGTTTTTCCTGAGTTCATCTCAGAGTTCGATGTTTCGTTGTTGTTAAAATGCAGTACCGCTAATAACTAATTATCTATCAGTAAAAACGAAAAAACTTATTTACGGGCTCTTAAATCAACCAGACGACTGCTCACGGACCATATCCGTTCAGCGCCAGATGTGGTCCGTGAAAAAAAGCGGTCCCCGCTAGGGGTGGGCGATATGGCTCAAAAATTATATTGTGATATTTCAGAGCATTATCACGATAACGATAAATTTCGTGATATAACCAAAAAAAAAAATTCTAATTTATTTATTTGACAAAATTAACTTAACATGTTGCTTTGCAGTATTATATAAAATTTTAAAAAAACAACAAGAGGTAATTTTACTGAAATTACTTTATTAAGTAAAGTATTCTGTAAAAATAACTTGTAACAAGTTGATCAGCTGAGCCTGAAGCTTCTGGTGTTTCAGCTTCCTCTGTTCCTGCAGGAATTATTCATTTTTCTGATTCATTTTTTTAACTGATCTATCTGATTCTCTGATCACCTGCCTCTGTGTGAGACTGTGTGAGACAGCTGAACCGCGCAACAGTTTTGGAGCGAGGGAGAGAGCAGCCCGCACGTCGCTGAGCAGCGCGGGTTGGGGGGAAGGGGGGACAAGCTCTCTGTACCTGTGCAGTGAGAGACAGGGGAGAGACAGCTGAAACACGTTGTTTGTTTTAGCATCTTAGCTAGCGTTATAGACTGGAGGAGGGAGGTGCACAGCTCTGTTTGGTCGTTTGAAGCGCTCGGAATCAGATGTTAAGGGGGCGGGGTGGGGCGCCCGACGTATTATGTCATGAAATTAGCATATCCATCCATCCATCCATCCATCCATTTTCGTCCGCTTATCCGGGGTCGGGTCGCGGGGGTAGTAGCCTAAGTAGGGAGGCCCAGACTTCCCTCTCCCCAGCCACTTGGAGCAGCTCCTCTGGGGGAATCCCAAGGCGTTCCCAGGCCAGCCGAGAAACATAGTCCCTCCAGCGTGTCCTGGGTCTTCCTCTGGGTCTCCTCCCGGTGGGACATGCCCGGAACACCTCACCAGGGAGGCGTCCAGGAGGCATCCTAACCAGATGCCCGAGCCACCTCAACTGGCTCCTTTCGATGTGGAGAAGCAGCGGCTCTACTCCGAGTCCCTCCCGGATGACTGAGCTTCTCACCCTATCTCTAAGGGAGAGTCCAGACACCCTGCGGAGAAAACTCATTTCAGCCGCTTGTATCCGAGATCTCGTTCTTTCGGTCATAACCCAGAGCTCATGACCATAGATGAGGGTGGGAACGTAGATCGATCGGTAAATTGAGAGCTTTGCCTTTTGACTCAGCTCTCTCTTCACCACGACAGACCGGTACAGCGCCCGCTTCACTGCGGACGCTGCACCTATCCGCCTATCGATCTCACGCTCCAGTTTTCCCTCATTCGTGAACAAGATCCCGAGATACTTAAACTCCTCCACTTGGGGCAGGACCTCCTCCCCGACCCGGAGAGGGCATGCTACCCTTTTCCGGCTCAAGACCATGGCCTCGGATTTGGAGGAACTGATCCTCATCCCGGCCGCATCACATTCAGCTGCAAACCGCTCCAGCGAAAGCTGTAGATCACGAACTGATGAAGCCAATAGGACCACATCATCTGCAAAAAACAGAGAAGCGATTCTAAGGCCACCAAAACGGATCCTCTCAACACCTTGGCTGCGCCTAGAAATTCTGTCCATAAAAGTTATGAACAGAATCGGTGACAAAGGGCAACCTTGGCGGAGTCCAACTCTCACAGGGAACGAGCCTGACTTACTGCCAGCGATGCGGACCAAGCTCTGACACCGGTCGTACAGGGACCCAACAGCCCGTATCAAAGGGCCCGGTACCCCATACTCCCGGAGTACCCCCCACAGAAGCCCCCGAGGGACGCGGTCGAATGCCTTTTCCAAGTCCACAAAGCACATGTAAACTGGTTGGGCAAACTCCCACGCACCCTCCAGGACCCTGTTGAGGGTGTAGAGCTGGTCTAGTGTTCCACGACCAGGACGAAAACCACACTGCTCCTCCTGAATCCGAGGTTCGACTATCCGACGGACCCTCCTCTCCAGAACCCCTGAATAGACCTTACCAGGGAGGCTTAAGAGTGTGATCCCCTATAGTTGGAACACACCCTACGGTCCCCCTTTTTGAATAGGGGAACCACCACCCCAGTCTGCCAATCCAAGGGAACTGCCCCCGAAATTGAAATTAGCATATCACGATATAATTTTTTTGCCCGGGCAAGCTTTTTTGCCAGGTAAAACCGGTAACGATATGATATGGCCCAGCCCTAGTCCCCGCTAGAGAGAGCGTGTATAGCAGTTAGCAGCCAGTGTGTTACTCTGCAGCCTTATTGCTTGTTTTCGAAGAGTCAGACGAAGAGTTTTTAACATGGAGGGTGAACTTATGGATGTTTCTCAGCGGCCTACGCGACGCGTCAGCGCCTCATTTGCCCTGCCCAAAATGGCGTCTGCCTCTGGGTCTGACTCAGGGTCCCCTTTGGAGGGCGGAGTTAATGTAAACAGATTTTTGAAGGGCGTGGCCTTATCATAAACAGCCTGTTCAGATCGGAAGTCAGAAAAGGCACAACTAGAAAGGGGATATTTTATTATCTAAGAATTATTTTGTGCATTAAATTGAATGAACATGGTCTGGATAGCCCACAGACATACCATAAAAATTTATAGAGCCAATATTTGGTCCCCTTTAACTTCTCTTCGAAGCATTGGAGCTGTGTTTTAGCGCTTGTGGGGAGCTTTCCTTCTCCAGAAGACATCCCTAAATGTTTATGCCTCTCCAGCAGATTAAATTAGAAAAGTGGGGGGCGCCTGCCAAGTTGGGAGTAATTGAGCCGAGGTGGGTATGACGTGGGTGGAGGTGATCAACAACATAATGTGCATGGCCAAGAATGCACTTTTGCAAGCCGTACACAAGAAAAAAAAGAATGTGACTTTTAATAAGTGACCTCTCAGAATGGTCGTTCGCCTCTCGCTGGTTTTAAATTCTTAGACTGCTTTTGAAAATTTACAGATTTAATCAGTACAGTATTTCTAAAACAAAAAAAAATTGCATCACCAGCTTGTCTCAAACAGTCAAGAAACCACCGCTTTGCACCAAGTGGTGAAATATCCTGAACATTTTTCATTTGAACGGTGATGTATTTACATCCACATTCCAGACCTGGAATCTAGTCATGAATGAATGGTCACAAAAATACAAAAGGATTTGCTTTTGTTTTGTGCAGTAGTCCTTCGCTACTTTGCGGTTCATTTATCACTGACTCACTCTATCGCGGTTTTTAAAAATAAGATTGGACATGACGCGCAGTTGGCTGGTTGATGATGGATGAACCTAACGATTGGCATGCACCTTTTTGCAGCCCGTGCTGCAGGATAAACTTCCTGCTGCAGCTGATCAGCCATTCTCCATGCAGAGCGGAGAAGTGGGCGTGGCCAAGAGCGCATGCAGGTGGCAAAGAGCAGCAGAGGCAGGGAGCTGAAATCATGACATTCTGTGCTCATTTAGAGCATTTAAAGTTTACTAACATTATTTTGAATATTGCAAGAGTGTGGGAAGGGTTTAAAATGCATTTATTTATTTATATATATA
>JBBPBX010011594.1:8915-37093 GCA_038048925.1 Garcialebias charrua | reverse complement strand
ATCCAAGATGGCTGCCACCGTATATGTTTGGATTGTGAGCTGGATAAATAAAAAAATAGGCAGCATGCCGACTTCCATTTTGGCGAATGGCTACATCTAAATGTAAAAAAGGTCACTTTCAAAAATTGGTTTGCCAAATCAAAATCCAAGATGGCCACCACTATTCACTGACCACCCTGTCACTCAAATTATGCTTTAACTTTTTATATTGCTTAAAAGTATATTTTCCTGAAATGATAGGTGTAGCCCTTGGGGTGGCCATTATCACTGTTGGCTCGGCCATTGCACCTGGTGGTGGAGAAAAATGTACTTTTATCTCCACAGTGTAACTCCTACACACTTTAATATCTCGTACCAAAGCATTAAAGTTTACTTTACTACAAACGTTCACTGTTCATCTGGGGGACATGGTGTACCACTTGTTTCATTGTGACTTTGGCTTCTTAGTTTACGTTGTGAATTCTCAGCCCAGCCTCTGTCCCCTGACATGCAAACATCCCATTCTTCCCATTTGATTTTCCACCCAGAGGACATGCAGGTTTCTTTTTGTGTGCACAGCGCAAGAAGAGGTGCACAGTACAGTATACCTTACCAGTTGTCTTATTTACAGCTCATCCTGCTAAATTGATTGTTAGGGGTGGGGGGTGGAGACATAAACCATTAGAAGTCATCCATCGTTGTCTTCATGATCCATCCTCCTGGAGTCAGAGGTGGGAGGGGTAAAAAAAATGCAGGAAAGTGTAAAGAGAACATGATTTTTCCACAACAGCTGACTGTCAGTCATAGAAAAACTCCTATAAGATCCATCTATGTTCTGTAGAAGTGACTGTGTCTAATGAAGTAGATCAGACTTAACAGATCATTTCTCTCTTCAATAAATATTTTAAAGCTCAGTAAATATAGTTTAGACCCTGATCTTAGCATATCACTACCAGATGATTATTTTTCAAAATTTGCCCGTTTTACCTAAACCATGAATATTTAAAAGTCACTGGCCATCTTTAAACAACAAAGATGTTCTCACTAAAACATATACTTACTATCAACCTGTGTGTTTTAAAGAGAAGCAAGATTTTACTGAAATTAGCAAAATATTAGTTAAATAAAAAGTGATAAAATATACAAGTTCATGTACTAGTATGCACAAGACATGGATAATTTCCCTTTAAGTATTTTATAATTTGTTCAATGCAGTAACCGTGTTGGCAAACTCATAAACTTATACATGTATTATATCTGCATATGTGATGGATTGGAGAAAATAGGAATATGATGGTTTTGAAAAGTTCTTTTGGATTTGGTTCATACATATCTTATTTATTTGTATATTGTTTTTTTTTTTTTACATTTTAGGAACTTTTTGTGTTAATCTTTATATCTGTTGCTGCTGTTACACTTGAATTTCCCATCTGTGGGACAATAAAGTCTGTTTCTATTCTATAAGGATTGTGTAGAGCAGCGAGATCAATATTTAGAATTTAGCCCAATTCATTGTAAAATAGTTTGAGTTCCTAATTACTTTTGTGAAAGATAAAACATTAAGCTGCTAAATTTACTGTTTGTTTGTCTCTGAAGGGTTGTCTACAACTTTTAAAAAGACAAATGATGCAGTTGAATTGCAGCTTCTGCCCTCGTATAAGCACGTTTTTCTTTGTGTGTGTGTGTGTGTGTGTGTGGGATTTTTAATTCTAAAGAGCTGACCTGGTTCATCAGAGCAGCTTTTAATGGCCACACACTTTGCTGAGTATTGTTTTTCTCCCATATGGGTCTCTTTAGCACTTAAAGACAAGCTCATGCCCGTCAGGCTTCCTTCTCTGGCTTGGATCCTGCATTTATTATCTTACATAAATGTACAAATTATTTGGCCGATTTATTTTAAGCTCCTCTGTTTCTGCATATGGAAAATTATCTGAGTTACTGGGAGCAAAGACAAGAAGTACAGATGTGCCATTGCTGCTTTATTTGCAGTTATTTTGTTTGAACTAAAATATTTTTAAAGGTATTTTAGTTTTGAAAAAAAAAAAAACAGAATGTGTTCTCACAATGGCCCTCATTCACGAAAATGTTCGTATTTTTATCCTAAATTTCTCTTACTTTTGTTCGTACGAAGCGTTCGTACGAACATGCCACGTCAGATTCAACAAAGTCTTCTATCCTCAGGAAAAGTGTGTAAATGGCTGCGCAAATATGATGAATCCCACCTGTTCCAACCACCTGCGCGTGCACGCGGAGAGGTTATTTACATAATTCCCACCCCTCAAAACACCATATAAGGCTACGTTTCCTGCCTCTGACAGCAGGACGGTCCATTCATAAAATGACAGCAAAAAAAAAAGAAGAACTCTACCGGTGCGGAGATTGAAGTTCTGCTCTCCTTGATCGAGAAAAGTAAATCTGTCCTTATTAGCAGCGTCACTCATGGGAGTAAATGACCAACTAATGCCAAAGAATGTTTGTTTATAATAAATGTGGACCTTAAATATACACGTGTACTGGTGGCTAACTGGTTAAAACATTGCACTGTTATCGAGATTTTGTGGGTTCGATTCCCACAAGGTATGCCTATTTTTTTTCCTTCCTTCTTTAGATTATTTATTCATTCCAGATTAAAAAGACTTTATGCTTCATTTCTTGTTGTATTGTAAATAGTTTTCTTGTGTTTTTTAAATCTGGAATGAATTAAAAGGAGAAAAAAAAACGTTGTCCCATGTGGGACTCGAACCCATAAAGTTCTGCACTGCGACGCAACGCTTTACTGATTGAGCTATTTGACAGCTATAACTGCGACAGGAGGAGGTCAACCTAAAGTCTGCGTTACCGAAGTTTGCGTTACCGAGACAAATTAAACTTAAATTAATTCATAATTTAAGTTGGTTTTAGTTTGAGATCTTCATATTAATATTGTAGTGTTAGAAAACGGCATTGATAACAAATTGATTTTAATTTAAATACTTTAATCCGTTAGTCATTATTACATTTAAAAATATAATTCGACTTCAAACAGAACCTATTGTCAAGACCAATTGTGGTGCGTGACTTTTTTAAACTCTAAATATTTTCTAAATAACGAAATATGAAGTTATTAGTGGAGAAATTCCGTCTGGATGACAGCAGACTGACGCTCCTAAAATATACGACAGGTCCGGACCACTCGTAAATTTTGTTCGTATCTGAAAAAAATCGTAGGATACGAAAACATTGTTGAATGCCACAAATGATCCTAAATCACTCGTACGCACAGTTTAAGAACAAATCTGTGCGTACGAACGGTTCGTGAATGAGGGCCATTGTCTTGAACAGCTGTTTTTTTTATCTCTATTTTCTGTTTGAGTTATGTGCCCTCACTTGGTGTGTTTCTGTTGTTAATATTCTTCACTGTTAGCCTACATGAGCTCAAAATGTCAGATTTATTCCCAGTTTGCAGTTTCCTTTTTTGTCATTGTGCATGTAAATGCATCATCCAAACTGATCCTGACACATTTCCTTCATCATTTTTTTTAATTTAAAGCAGATTCTTTCAGATACACGTCATAGTATTTATAAAGTGCTGATGTAGAAATAAAACAAGATATTAATAATTTGCGTTGTGAGTGATCTCAAACGCAACTCGGCAGTTTGATGAGTTTTCTTGATCTTCGGCGGCGACAGAATGTTTTTGGGGTGTCATCAGACCCAAACTGAACTCTGTAAACCTCAGCAAAGTTTCTGAAAGAGACTGTAATGAATCAAGTTGTGCCGGGGCTTTTTGAGCATCAGAGGCGGCCTGCTGCTGGGCTGATAGGACAGAATCGCATCGCAGACACCACAGCAGCCGTGCACACCACCAACACACTCATGATCAGTCATCTGAGATATAAATCAGTGCAGTTTGGTGCTGGGATTTTTTTTTTTCCAGAGATATTTTTTCTCTTTTTATGAATTCATAGTTGCCTTAAAAGAATCTGAGATTACCCAATGGACAGAAGAGAGGGAGACAAAGAAGCATATGAGCATATGAATTAATAAGAATGTACTTAAAACATTGTTCTTTTCTTTGAGTGTTTTACCCATTAATTTTAATTCAGACCAATTTTTAAAGAAAATGAAAAAGGATCACTTTGAACACCATAGAAAGTTCATCTAATCTGCACTGTGAGCAGCAATAAAAAAAAAACAATTCTTCAAACTAGGCAGCTCTGTATGAATAAAAAAAAAACATGTTTTTGTTTATGTGGGAAGATCCTATTTATTTGTTTTTTGTTTTTTTCCGACTGTTTGTTCGGTCTCGAAGCTCGTCCATGACTGACTAGTCCTCCTCCAGAAGGTGAAGGTCACACTTTCAATCTTGTTTACTGCTGAAACGTCTTCTCCACCACAGTATTAAAAACAAACAAAAATCTATCAAAACCAACACTTTTTTCATTAATTCAACCTTTATTTCTACAGGTTAGTCTCATTGAGCCTCGAGGACACGATAGCTGTTTTAAACAAAGAGCACAGATGAGGTACAGATAGCAAAAACAAAAAAAAATGCATTACAGGTAGTCCCCGTCTTACGACAGAGTTCCGTTCCTGTGCTGCGTCGTAACCCGAATTTCGACATAAGTCGGAACATACATAAATACTTCACCTTATACGTACAGTACTTTATTTTACCAAGCACTTAGCCTAGCCTAACACAGTACCTTACATAATTATCAAAACACATACATTTGGGAGCCATAATGAAGGGAAAAAAGAGTTAATAACCTACTGGTATGCTGGTGAAGCCGTTCCTCCATCCCTCTTCCGTATTCTCTATTGCTTCTACGTCGTAAAAACGCTGTCCATAAAACAGCTACTTTTCCACAGCTGCTGCCTGTTTTTGCCGGTCCAGCTTGCTACAACAAGTTTTGTTTTGTTTTTTGAATGTCCAGAGGACCAGACTTAGCTTTTTTAGAGAGTACAGGGCAACTGTAGCCTCCGTAGCTAGTAAAACCGGAAACTGCGTAACTCGGCTTTTCAAAATAAAGTTTTCAATATATATATATATATATATATTTATTTTTATGGGAGGTGCGTCGTAACCGCGAAACGTCGCAAGTCAAGGACGTCCCATCATTTATTCAACAACAAACTAAAGAATGATGTTCTTTTGTATACAGTAATCCCTCGCTACTTCGCGGACTCGCTTTATCACAGTTTTTCAAAATAAGAGTGGAAATGACACACGCCTGATTGATTGATGAGCTGCACGATTGGCGAGGAATTTTTATTTAAAATGAAATATTTTAAATTATTCAGCACCTGCTGCACTTGTGTGAAGCCCACAGCTGCAGAAAAAGCTTCCTGCTGCAGTTGATCAGGTGTTTCTCCGAGGAGAGCGGAGAAGTGGGCGTGGCCAAGACCGCTTGCAGGTGGCTGAGTGCGGCTATGGCTGAGAGGAGGCAGAGAGCCAAAATCATGACATTCTGTGCTCTTTTAGATCATTTAGAGTTAAGAAACATTGTTTAGAATATTGCAAGAGGGTGGGAAGTGTTTAAAACACCTCAATATATATCTATATATAAATACTAAAATAAACTACTACTTACTACTTGTACTACTTTTCCTACTACGCAGTTTTTCACTTATCACGGGGCTTCAAGTTATGGATCCCCTGTGGTAAACGAGGGACTACTCTATATATTGTCTAATCTGAGACAGAGCCCACGCCAACAATATAAAGTATGTCATTAAGTGATGCTCAAGTAATATTTATCATAAATCTACAGAAACCATCCATCCATCCATCCATCCATTTTCGTCCGCTTATCCGGGGTCGGGTCGCGGGGGTAGCAGCCTAAGTAGGGAGGCCCAGACTTCCCTCTCCCCAGCCACATGGAGCAGCTCCTCTGGGGGAATCCCAAGGCGTTCCCAGGCCAGCCGAGAAACATAGTCCCTCCAGCGTGTCCTGGGTCTTCCTCTGGGTCTCCTCCCGGTGGGACATGCCCGGAACACCTCACCAGGGAGGCGTCCAGGAGGCATCCTAACCAGATGCCCGAGCCACCTCAACTGGCTCCTCTCGATGTGGAGAAGCAGCGGCTCTACTCCGAGTCCCTCCCGGATGACTGAGCTTCTCACCCTATCTCTAAGGGAGAGTCCAGACACCCTGCGGAGAAAACTCATTTCAGCCGCTTGTATCCGAGATCTCGTTCTTTCGGTCACAACCCAAAGCTCATGACCATAGATGAGGGTGGGAACGTAGATCGATCGGTAAATTGAGAGCTTTGCCTTTCGACTCAGCTCTCTCTTCACCACGACAGACCGGTACAGCGCCCGCTTCACTGCGGATGCTGCACCTATCCGCCTATCGATCTCACGCTCCAGTTTTCCCTCATTCGTGAACAAGACCCCGAGATACTTAAACTCCTCCACTTGGGGCAGGACCTCCTCCCCGACCCGGAGAGGGCATGCTACCCTTTTCCGGCTCAAGACCATGGCCTCGGATTTGGAGGAACTGATCCTCATCCCGGCCGCATCACACTCGGCTGCAAACCGCTCCAGCGAAAGCTGTAGATCACGATCTGATGAAGCCAGTAGGACCACATCATCTGCAAAAAACAGAGAAGCGATTCTAAGGTCACCAAAACGGATCCTCTCAACACCTTGGCTGCGCCTAGAAATTCTGTCCATAAAAGTTATGAACAGAATCGGTGACAAAGGGCAACCTTGGCGGAGTCCAACTCTCACCGGAAACGAGCCTGACTTACTGCCGGCAATGCGGACCAAGCTCTGACACCGGTCGTACAGGGACCTAACAGCCCATATCAATGGGCCTGGTACCCCATCACCTGGTTTCTGTAGAAACCAGGTGACCAAATATTGGAACGGCTTGAACGTAAAGAACAGAAAGGCCTTACAGCACATGCACATACTTCAACTTACAGTACTCATTAAGAGTTGGTGTGTGCAGCTGGGACAAACAACTGGCTTGTTTTATAATACTCAGGGCGTTTACAGCATCATTAATGGAACTTGGTGAATATTTTCTGCTGGATTTTTGAGCTGACCAGTGGATTACAGTATTGTGGCGTGTGTATTTGTGTGTGGGTGCATTGGAAGCATAACCAGGGTTCAGGAAGGACATTTGATGAGGCGGAAATGAGAGAACAATACTTCTGGCTTCTGTAAAGCACAGTCTGGGCAGGCTGAAAGCTGGAAACCTGCTAACTCTCACTCAGAATGAACATTTCTCGTGTTCAGGGTTTAGCCTCTGCTTTGCAGCAACAGATCCCGGATTTAAAGGCTCTAGTAATGGTCCCTTAAAGCTGTGACTTCCATGAGAACCCTGCAAAATAAAAGCCTTGAATGACGCAGATGGTAAACACTGATTTTTTTTTTGTCTGAGGTGGTGTGGGAGGAAAATATTGATAATTCTGCTTAAAGCCTTCCAATCCTCAGGACATTCATTCAACCTTTATTTAGACAGATGAATCACATTGAGCCTAGAAGACTCATTTACAAGTGAGACCTGTTTAGACAAACAAAAGAAAAAGAGCTGTTACATTGTTTAAGCCATAAACTCTTAAAGTAAACACGGTTTCACCCTCTGCATGAAGCTTGTGAGATGAAATTTAGTTTGTGCCAATCCACGAGTCTACTAGGACTGTGCACACTAACAGCACGTGCACAACTATTAACACTCGCTTGCAGACGGTGGCATCATAAACACAACAAAGAAGAATGTGGGTTTAGTGAAGAAGGAATGCAACATTAGGGTACCGCTTGTTCTTTTGTATTTACTGTTAATGAATAGGCACAGAAGATGGATGGATGGATGGATGGATGGATGGATGGATGAATAGGCACAGTACCGGTGTACAGTATATAATTTTAGAATTGCGCCGCTGAAGGTGGCTGCATGTTGGAGTAGCTCTCTTGCATTCATTCTGAGATTTTGCTTTTAGAAACTTTGGTTCCTCTTTTTTCTGGATGTGGATCACATTTTTCAGCTGGTTGCTTCCTCTGGTGTCGGATGATGTGCTGCTGGAAGGATTTTTACTGAAAACTTTTTTTTACTTTTGGACATTTGTTATGATGCGTAACCATAACAACAATGTGGTTTTCTCCAACTGGGAGCTACTGATTAACATCTCAAAATCTCAAATATTACTTCAACTACAGCTCCAAATCCCAAATGGGTTGAAAAGGAGGTGCCGTGGATGCATTCCAGTCTATCTGGAGGTGGTGCTCGAGTGCCTGACCTCCAAGATGTTGGAGGTGGCAGAAAACGCAGCTCATGACAGCGGGAGGACTGAGATCGTCCCCCGGCACTTGCAGTTAAGTCTGCAGCAATGAAGGGTTTGGCAGGCTGCTGGGAGAAATGTCCATCGGTCGGGGAGGAGTTCTCCCCGGCATTCAGGCATTCCTGCTGTCCAAGAAGACCGATAGGTCTTCTGGGTCGATGGATCAGCATCTGCAGTCAGTTTCTTTGGATCTGCTGCTACAAGAGCTCCTCCCTGCCCAAAGCCATCAGCTTCTGTAACACCTCTTTAAAGGTGCTATGTGTAACTTTCTGTAGAGTGCAGAACTTAGAAAAATTTTCAACAGGCAAAGCATTCTGATCCCTCCCCCTCAGAGCCATATATGGCTCTGCTCCCCCTGGCCCTGCTGAAATTCAAATTCAAGCTCTGTTTTTATTGGCTGGTTAATGGCGGGTCACTCTGTGTTTTTAGTGTTTTTATAAATGCTGATAGAGAAGCAAGGGGACTATAGTTTTTTTCAGAGATTACTTTGTCTAACATCAGTCTGTCAGTAGATAGTGACAGAGTGAAGAAATATGTTAAAAATATATTGTTAGAAAAGTTACAGACTGCATTACAAAGTTACATAGTGCAGCTTTAATGAAATCAGGATGATGAACTACAACCAAAAAAAAATTCCCTTTGGGATTAAAAAAGTATTTTTGAATTGAACTGAATTCATTTCATTCAACACTTGCTCTTCTCAAGGACAGACATCTCCTCCGCTCCCTCTCTGCTTTGCTTTTGCTCTGTCCTGTCTGTGAAACTGCTTTAGAGCCTCTCTTCTACAAATCTTCCGAATCATAACTATGAACTTGGAATTGGTCAGTTGGTCCCTCAACACAATTGATAACAGGCTTTAGGCGAGCCGATCTGCCCTGTTGGCTGGATATATCATTAACTTGGAAGACTTGATGGTGTGTCTATCTCTGCTTTCATCTGTGGATTTTAAGGACGCATATATAATTGGATTTATGATAACTGGTTCCTGCTTTTTGGATTCGGCTGTTTCCTGGTCTATCAACAATCAAGGAAATCGTTGACAGAAAATCTGAACCTAGTCAGACTGCCTGCCTTATATGATGGCTTGGTTCGTGCCTCGAGCACCCAGACTCTTGGCAGAATGGATCAGAACTCTGGGATTATTCTCAGGCATGTTCCATTGGTATGGTCATTTAATATGGACATTTCAGAACTGAGTGGACCATCACAGATTCAAGGTAGATGTCATTAAAGTTCTGCCTATCCCTAAAATAATCATGTATATCTGAATTCAGCTCCCTGACTGGCCTTGACAGGCCGTCTTATCTCAACCCACCTGGAAGTTTTGTAAACCTGATGCTCTACCCCCTCCCTCTCCTCCTACTGAGGAATTTCCATGAACTTCTCAGAGGAGCCCAGCTGAATAAACATTCTGTCATCATTTCAGGACTCTGGATTTGTCTCTAGATTCGTCTCTGGTCCTCCTCGGCACCCCCTGAGTATGTCTGGAGTCTCTCCAGAGGGAACTGTTTGAACTGAAGGATTTTATCTGAACTCTGCAGTGCCTCTGTGGGTTGTCTGACTGCTCACTGCCCTTGCGTCGTCCCCCCGCATAATGTCGACGTCATTATGTGTGCTAGTGTGAATTTTTATTTTATTTTTTTATTATCATGCTGCTGACCTTCAAACAGAAGTTAAAAGTGTGTTAGGGTATTTTTTTTAAATCTCCAAACCCTATGTGTTATTTTTCACCACTTTTTATTGTCTGTCCAAACAGGTCTCACTTGTAAATGAGTCTTCGAGGCTCAATGTGACTTATCTGTTGAATAAAAAATAAAAAAAGTGAAAATCATCACCTATTAAACCAATGAATTTACACCAACAACATAACTACATTTCAGTCCACATCTACAGGGCATTAATGGCTTATATGCATTGACTAGGAGAGTAAGATTGTGCTAAAAGCGAAGAGAATTCATCTGTAGTGTGAGAAGGTGAAGGTTTATGAGGAATATGTCCTTTGGGTTGACAAGACTATTTGCTGATCCCAGGATTGTTGGTTTAGTCTCTGAGCTTTTCTGGTTAACACCTCAGTAGCCGTGTTAACATCAAGGTTTCTAGGTGCGCATTTTGAAGTATCGCAGCAGAAAAGCTTAATGGAAACGGCAAAATGCGCAGTTACTACTTCCTGAAATTCGCCAAAAAGTAGATACGCTCGCTTGAGGTGGTTTTTGGGATCTTCGAAACCGAGCAGATGCGCAAAACGACAGATGGAAACACATTTGCCGACTCGTGCTGCCGAAGCGAACATTCACGTCACGTGACTGATCAGCTGTTTCCGCTCCGGACAACATGTAACATCGCTAAAACTAGTTGGCATGACAGAATAAATACAACTCGCCCGATAGCAACACGTACCTGAAATATTCTCTCCATTTTGACGAGATGTGTGGCCGGGTTCTGTTTTCAACCGCTACTTCCTGTTTACTGTAGACATGCGCAGTGCTGACGTCTGACGTAATGACGCTGACGTCTGACGTAATGACGCTGTGCGTGGCTTGGTAGATGCGCTACAAGTCAGTAGATGGAAACACTTCTGCTTCGCATTAATTTGTATTTACATATTTGCGAGATTTCAAAAATTAGCTCAAAAATCGAAATGAAAATGGATGGAAACACAGCTACTGTCATCGGGAGTGTCAGGAACCTAAAATCTTTCTTACTAGAATTTCAAGACATTAATGTTGAAGATTTTTGTATGGATGCTTACAAAATGTTCCGGGGTTGAACACAAAAAGACTCAACTTACATCAACATTTCTCTTACATGTAAAACCCTAAAATGATGGCATGAAATGTGATAATTATGTGTTTTTTTTTTTGTATTCTACTTTTGTTCCAAAAAATTATTAAACACTTGACTGATCCTGCTTTCCAAATCATGCAGTAAGATTTATTTAAAATTATTATACTCTGCAGCTTATGGTATTTGACATTATGCTGTTTGGTGCTTTTGTCCAAACTGAGTTGAGCTGTATTATGAAGGGTTGGTCGACCAAACCCTTTTATGACTCTACTACTTAAACCTGCATTAAGTCTAACCTTCCTAAACATATTGGTAACTGGCCAGGTGTGTTAATTACACACTCACTCATATAAATGATTTATGAGGCACAGCTCAGGCTAAGTGGATGGAACAATCCCTTTTAGTTGGATCAGGTGAGTCTGGTTTCTGGCTTTTCCAGGGAACATTTTTGATAATACCCTCCACTTCAGCTTTGATGCATTTATTGAAGTAAAGAAAACAAAATACTGCTTGGCTTAAAAGTGTTGTATAAATGTGTGAACGATTGGAGGGCATTTCTTTGAGTATTCAGCAGGACTTAAAGTCCCACATAGATTTACGGTAGTCCATTTACCTTTTATCAATGCCAGAAAGGTCACTTTTTATTTCTGACCATTTTATTTTCAATGTTTTGCCGTCTGTTTTCACAGTTGCGTCCAGTATCTTGTAAATACGTATGTTACCTTATAAATAAAAATATCTTATGAGAGGTTTGGTTACAACTGATGTGCTGTAACATATTTAAATTACCGTAATTGCTGGTCTATAGAGCACACCCACATTTATTTATTAGCCTTTATTTAACCAGGCAAATCCCATTAATATCACAGATCTCTTTTGCAAGGGAGGCCTGGGCCATATACGCCGTGCAAACATGAAGAAAACAAATAAACAATTTTGTACGTATATAAGTCACGCCTGTGTATCAGCTGTGTGTGTGCACGTTGTAACAACACAGCTCCTGAGAGAGATGTACTTCTCTTGTTGTAGATCAAGATTCAACCAGATGGTGTTTCACAGACTTGATTTTGCGTTTCAGCACAAACAGACAGAGTGAATCACACACACCTTCGTGACAAATACCTCTCTCTCTCTCATGGTTACACTACTGAATGGCCTAACACAAACTAACACATAATGAACACATAAACTAGGCTAACAAGAACAGACTAGTCACTAAAACAACAATGCTAAACAGCTTACTGAAATGATTACCGTACTGAACATATATTTTATCCATAATCCCTCCCTGAGGCCATGTGACTGGCAGTCAACCACAATGAACTAATGAAGTACTGTAGTCTCATTGAGTCACGAGGACCCACCCCCAAGAGAGATGTGAATCGATGAGACTACCTGTACATTTTTTTACATTCTTTTAATGTATTTTTCTCTCTTCAATTACATACAAAGGTGGGCAGATGAACGCTAGGGAGCGCTAAAGCGCTATTCCGCTTACAGTGGACCTAAACTTTTTGTCAGCGTTTTTGTGAATTGACTAACTTTTATAATTCATAAGCGGATTTATGCTATTTTTATTTAAAATGCAGTACCGCTAATAACTAATTATCTATCAGTAAAAACCAATAAACTTATTTACAAGCTCTTATGCTGCTTGTTTTACCTTTTTCCCCACCGTAAACAGCAGAGAGGAGGAAGGGTTGGAGGGGGGAGGGAGCAGAGGGGGGGATCTACCATGTAGGTAAATGCCTGGGGATCCCATCAGCATGAGGCCCCGGCCCCGCCGCGCCCCGGCCAGTCACCTAATTCCTAACATTGATCCTGCTTGTTAATCTACATTTAACATAAAAATAATTATAGTTACGATGAAAACAATCATTAAATAAGCAATTTAAAAAACGGTTGATTTCATTATCCCCCTACTAAAAATGGACTATTCCATCTCGACAGCTTCCGGGTCAGAGGTGAACTCAGGGGCTAATTCCGTGGCTAGCTGTTTGCGCTGGGTACTTGGACAAATCCTTAGAATACCCAGCTGTTTCAAGCCAAATTAACGCGGCCGGAGGATTCTATTCTGTGTTCTGTGTATACCACGCGACGGTGAGTCGTTATTTTCATGTATTTTAATTACTTTTCATTAAATCTGTTGACGTACCTATAGACGCTAACTGTGTCTGCCGGTTGGTTGTGGGTTACTAATGGAAATCCTTAGAAAACCCAGCTGTTTCAAGCCAAATTAACGTGGCCGGAGGATTTTATTGTGCGTTTTGTGTCGACCATTCGACGGCGAGTCGTTAGTTTCATGTATTTGGGGGTTACTGTTGTATAAATGCGGTGGCGACACACCCGTGTATTTGAGATTTAAACGTGGTTTTAGGGATTAAATGATCATTCTATTTTTTGTTAATTTCGTGGCCGAATAGAATATATGTACGTAAAGTATTAAATAAATCCTTTGATTTTTGTAATTTCATCCTTTTAGGATCATTTTTGTTACTTTTCAGTTGGCAGTGTAGTGCAAATATTGATAACGCTGCCGGCTATATATAAATATATATATATATATATAATATAGAAAATATATAAATAGCGGATTGGATTAGCTTCCCCTAATTTTCATAAGACATTTGTGCTTTTGAAATTGTGGACCTAAAAAAATTAATAAGCGTTTTAGAAATTGTGGAACTAATTTTTTAAGTAGCGGTGCCCACCTTTGATTACATATATGTTAATTATTGTAACTTATTATTATAAAATAAATAAATAAATAAATACAGGTTTAAATAAAAATCTTACCAATTAAATTACCCAACAGATCACAGTCAAACGAATAAAACGGGGAGCGAAGGAGAGAACTGTTTGCGTTAAACAGTAAAATAAAGTCAGGAGGACCCACCCCCTCATGAGAGATGTGCAATTGGCAGCTGTGTGAGCGCCCAGATGGGATGCACAAATTTCATTAGCCCATCAAAAAAAAAAATCCATAAATCAGTCGCAGCATTGTGCAGTGGGGTTCAAAGCCTGGGAAAAAAGTAGCAGCTTATAGACTGGAAAGTATGGTAGTTAGACTTTGGTAAATATCCTGACTTTAGCGTTTGAAATTCCTATTAGTCATGTAAATTATTATCATTTGCTTGTTACTAGGCCTGTCGTGATAAACAATAAATCAAATAATCAAATGATGAATGAAAATGATCGTCCTCATTTTCATTTATCTGCTTTATCGTTTCTTCATGTTTCTCTCTTTCTACTGAAGACAGCTCAACTCAGGTGCTCTTCACTGACCCCTCCCTTTCTCTTTTCTCGTTAAAATCTGTTTTAACCATCCAAAATCGCGCTTTTGGATCGTTAAAAGCAGCTAAGCTGAGAAGTTAAACTACGAGCTAAACTAACAGGCTGACCTCGGGAAAAACCCTCTGTCTTGTCGAAGCTCTAAAATTCACAGTTTAAACCCATGCGTTCGTCTAAAAAGTGTTTTTTTTTTCTGCAAAAAGAAGCTGAGAACTTGTTTACTGATTTTTATTTATTTATTTTGCGTGACAAATGCTATGCTAAAAAGCGCAAATACACAGAGTGGCTGCCATTTTGAGAACCATAAAACAGGAATGAGATACGGCCCATGTCACGTCAAGGGGCTTCCCTCCCATTTTTCTTAAAGAGACACTGCTCGCTCCCTCACTATCCATCCTTTGGTTCAAACTGTCTTATACTTCCTTGTAGTGGTCAAAAGAGGTACTACACACAAAATTAACCAACATTTCTCCTTAAATTTGACAATTACTAATTATTGTCAAATTTCAAACAATATTATCGTTTATCGCAATATTCTATGAGACAATTACCGTAATCGCTAAGCAAAATTTGTTATTGTGACAAGCCTACTTGTTACAATAAAATATTAAAAAAATAAAGATTTGCAAGAAAATTCCAAATGTTTTTTTATGTAACTTTTGGAATTATCTTACAAATCTTTTTTTTTCTGTTCTGTTATGTAACTTGTGAGACTGAAACCACTGAGTTACAGCTGCAGCTATGACTAAAGCAGCTTTGTGTAAGTAAACCTTATGTTCCCTTTAAAAGTTCATCCATCGTTGTAGAATTTGTGTTTGAAAAATATCACAGATTCAAATAAGCTTGCATTTTTAATTCTTTATTTTCAGCGTTTCAGTCTGTCCCACTTTAAGAAAGGAAGTCAACAAGTAGCAGACCTTGAGGGAAGAAAGAAAGGAAGCAACGCAGGAAGTTGATGAAGCGCCAGAGATCAAGCTCAGTTCAGATGCTTGTTGAGATAACTTCTCCTAAAAAAAGTCTCTTTAGATGTTGTCTTTGAACGGTTGAGTTACATTCATTCCAAAAAGTTGACATGTTTTTCTGCTTTTCAGACTTCCAGCTGCAGATTTTCTCTGCCGTTAGTCCTCTGAACTATATTTGTTAAGCATATTTTATAACTTGGTGCTGTGCTGTCATATAAATGAACGCTGTTCGCGGCTGCAGTCATCGCCGGTGCTCCTTGGAGCTGGGCTAATTTGCAATCTCACCAGAGACTCAGGATAATTAGGCCCAATGAGAGATTACTTTCCGGCCACTGCACATTTAAGATAATCCAGACAAAATGGCTGCTCTGCATGAGCGTAAATGCAACAGATCTGGGTGAGTTTTTGAACAGTTGACGTAAAACCTCAACCTGTTTTTCAAGAATATTTCCTGGTTGTGTTTTTCTGTTGTATAAGGTCATGTGACAGATAACTTCAGAGTATTGCCCTTTAATGAGGCCCGTTAGATCTCTTAAATATTTATTCATCATTTACAGCATTCTATTTGTGTAAAATTCCTCCCCTTTGTTTTATTAATGCTTTTCAATATCAGAAAATTATGGCACAAGACCCACTTCTTTTGAAAATTCATTTTTCTCTGATATAACCTTTAAGAGATTATTGGTAGATTTTCTGTACAGCAGATTTCCTGCTGGGTCCCTGATTTCCTTCTTGATGCTGAATGAGGACATTGAATTGAAATAAATTGTGGAGTACTTTTGTAAAGCAACTGCAGCACAATTCTCATTTTAACAAATAAACAACCGAAAGTGGTTGCATAGATTGTCTTTTTATTTTTATTCACAAACACCTTTCTGCCTAGATTGTTAATTACAGTACTTCTCTGTGCGCTAATTTAGTCAACAGATTTTTAATTAACTCAAACTGTTTGTGTTTAAGATTATTAAGGGAACAACTTGTGTACCACAGTTTGAGTGTTTAGTGCAGCGGTTTTCATTTTGCAAGTTATTTTGGCCAAGTTTAGATCTGGCAAGGCAGCACAACCCCACTTCTGACAATGTTGAAACAATGTGAAAATGTAATGAACCCATATTTTGTCACAACGGAACATAGTAAAGAATTAAAATGTTTAAATTAAGAAATTTTACAATTATTAGGGAAAAATGGTCATTTAGATATTTCTGGCTGTAACACATCTCAAACTGTACGCTGGTGGCAGGCTGGATAGTCCCTCTTTAGGAACATGGTGTTTGTGGTTTCCAAAATCATTTTTAGATTTGGATCCACGTCACCATGCTCCGTTTGAAATGAGCTCTGATCCAGAGAAGACGGCAGCGGTTCTGGATGGTGTTCACATCTGGGTTCTTCGTTGCCTGATAGAGCTTATGGTCTAGTGGCAGGGCTTTTGACTTGGGACCCGAAGGACGCAGGTTCGCGCCCCGGCCACTACCCACCTTGGGGTGTCTATGAGTGCACACCTATTTCTCCAGCTCCCCGGGCGCTTTCGGGCTGCTCACTGCACCACCTGGTAGTTGGTTGGGTTAAATGCAGAGACGAATTTCGTCTGTGTATGGGAAACATACGCAGATGACAGGAAAAAGACATTATTATTATTATTATTATTATTATTAAGCAGCACTTGTGGACAGCACGGTGAGCTGTGTTTACAGACAGCGATCTGTGGAAGTGTTCCTGAGCCCATGCAGGGATGTCCAGAAAAGAACCAGAGCTGTGCAGTGGCCCCTGGGGGCCCAAACATCACGTCTTTCTTTCATCTTTGACCTTTGCTCAGAGAGATCTCACCAGATAATTGAAATTATTTAATGATATTATAAAGTGCGGAATATTCAAAGTCTTTCTAGGCCTGTCACAGTAACAAATTTTGCTAAGCGATTAATTGTCTCAGAAATTATTGCGAAAAACGATAATATCGTTTGAAATTTGACAATCATTAGTAATTATTGTAAAATGTATCTTACAATTATATATTATTATTATTATGTATATTATATATACAATTAGTATTTATTATCAAATTTAGGAAGAAATGTTGGTTAATTTGTTTTGTGTGTAGTATATTTTTTGACTACTGGATGGCAGTAAAAGACTGTACCAAAGGATGAATAGTGAGGGAGCGAGCAACGTGCCTCTTTAAGGAAAATGGGACATGGGCTGTCACTTCTTCCTTTTTTTTCTGGTTCTCAAAACTGGTGGATGCTTTGTGTGGTTTGAACTCTTCAGCATATCTTTTTTCACACAAAGCTTTTAATAAATAAATAAAAATCAGTAAACAAGTTCTCAGCTTCTTTTTTCAGAGAAAAACAAAATTTTAGATGAAGGCACGGGGTTCAACCATGAATTTTTGAGCTTCGACAAGACAGAGGTTCCCCCCACCCCTAAGGACGGCCTTTTAGCTTAGCTTCTCAGCTTAGCTGCTTTTAACATCCAAAAACGCAATTTTGGATGTTTAAAGCTGATTTTAAAGAGACAGGGAGTGGGCAGTGAAGAGCACCAGTTGATCTTTTCGTCATCCAGTGTCTTCAGTAAATGGTAAATGGAGCTTATTTATATAGCGCTTTCCAGCCCCCTATGAGGGGCCCCAAAGCGCTTTACAATACCAACCATCCACCCATTCATACACACATTCATACACCGGTAGCGGCAGACTGCCATGCAAGGCACTTTCCAGTCCTACCGGGAGCAACTCGGGGTTAAGTGTCTTGCCCAGGGACACAACGACACATGGTGTGGGGAACCGGGATTCGAACCTCTAACCTTCCGATCGGGGGACGACTGCCATTACCACTACGCCACGGTCGCCCCAGTAGAGCAAAAGACACGAAGAAACAATAAAGCAGATGAATGAAAATGAGATTGATAATTTTGTTTATCATGCGATTAATTGATTTATTGTGACAGGCCTAAGTCTTTCCAGCCTTTTGTTGCCCATGTCCAACTTTTTTTGAGATGTGTTTCTGTCATAAAATTCAAAACTCTATTTTTTTTTTTTAACGGTACGCTTTAATAATTCCAACATGTTTACTATGTTCCACTAAGATTTTCATTTAATTTTTGTTCAAATTTATACAACATTCCATCTTTGTCAGAATGCGGGCTATAGATTGATGGCTTTATTTGAAACGTCTCACCAAAACAAAATTGAAAGTTAGAATTTATATTTGTAGGTTTCAGACTGAAGCAGGTTTAAAATGGCAGCGTCCGCTTCAAAGAAAACTCATCCACAGGTGCCAGTGCACTTCAAAGAATCTGAGAGCAGAACTCATGAATACTTTAGTGTCAGGTTATAGAGTTAAGCTTCCAGACTTCAAATTTATACAACCCCAAGGAGTTCCTAATCAAATTACTTAAACTATCCCTGACAGTGTGTTGCAAGCCAAGCAATAAAATGTGACTTACATCAAGATAAACAGTTGCTGTTGGATCTTCTGCTCCATTTTGTTTTATTAAAGTGGCAACATCCCACTGTTGTCTGTTTTTTTTTAACTCAACGTTGTTGTTTTTTTTTACAAGTATTTATGAAAAACGTCTGAAATTTTTTGTTGTTCATTTAGACTAAAGCTGACACTTTAGGAAAGCGTATTTAATCATAAATATTTAAAACGGCTTCAGGTTTATTTTATTTTCACCTGCTCACCTACGCCTTATCTGAGTTCCAGTGTGTGTGTGTGTGTGTGTGTGTGTGTGTGTGTGTGTGTGCGTGCGTGCGTGCGTGCGTGCGTGCGTGCGTGCAAGCGGCCACAGTGATAGCCTTTTTTGCCCCGTCATTCTGAATTACTTTATTAGTGGTGAGCTTAAAGGTATTGTGACAAAATGCTAAGATAGACATCTTTAGAAAGATGAGCTACTCAGCTTTGATTTTTTGTACACAGATGCTTCGAATAATTAATATATAAAAGTATTTTTTAATAAAACGTAACTCTGCAGTGCGTCACAGTTTTCGGGTGGAGAAAGGAGGGGTCAAACGCCGACGCATTATTATGACGTAATGTATTGAACGCACATTGTAAATAACAAATAGCAGTTTTAGCAAATTAAGCAATTTAAGTGAAGATTTGAGCGATTTGTCTTCAGTTTGGGAAGCCGAAGTTAGTTCGAGTGATGAACAAGAAACAGCTGGTTATAATGTAGGTCTGCAGCCGTATTTATTGAGCCTTACCGTTCAGGAAGCGAGGTGGACTCCGAGATTTCTTGACAAAGTTTTTCATCTTTTGGGAAAGTGAAAAGGCTCACTTGTTCACTGGCGATATTAGAACACCCAAATGCGACACAACGTACCGGCATTTTTCAAGTTATACGAAAAAAAATAGGCGATCTTGAACACAATGAAACTGCGTTCTAATAGCACCCGCAGACTGAACTTCAAGTCCCTACGTCACAAGACGTCGCATGCGCAAGTACCCGGATTTCCCGTGACGAAACACTGCGGCAAGTTTAAAATCACTTTCAAGCAAATTTTCATTGATTTATCATTTTGCTTGTAAAAACGAACATAGTTGAATGATACAACATATATATGTAGTGTCACTTTATACATAGTTCCAACATCATGTCACAATACCTTTAAACGCTGACCATGTGCAGACAGGAAGGATGGGACGAGGTCCACACGGGCTCCTCCTCCACCGTTCTTGCAGTGTAGACCAGGGTTGTCAAACTCACTTACAAAAGGGGACCAAAATTAAAACCTTTTTCAAACTAAGAGCCAATTTCAGAAACTACCTTAACTCAAATCAGATACCCAACATCTTTTCTTGGTGACAAGTTCCTCATCAAGATTTGGATTGGTCTCATTAGATGTTCTCTGTTGTGCTTTCAACGTCCTAATCAAAGATAACTGAAAAAAATTCAAGCGATAGAAGTATTTTACATTTCACTTATCATCTTGGGGGCGAGATGAGATGTCAGCGAGGGCCGCATTTGGCCCCCGGGCCTTGAGTTTGACACATATGGTGTAGATTATTGCACGACACACTAAACTTTGATTTTATCAAGTCGTCTTCTTCTTATTTCGGCTGCTCCCCTCCTCGGAGTAACTCTCACAAATTATTTGCAATTGATTTTACTCCGGATGTCCTTCCTGACACAACCACAGACCACCGAGCTACCGCAGCCCTCTGTGTGGAGCAGAGAGCTGATATCTAGGGTGTCCGGGGGATCAGATGATGGGGGTTAAGGGCCTTGCTCAAGGGCTCATAGTGGAGCAAATAAGGATGGAGGCAGGTGTGTGTTTTCACCTTTCCCACCCACATTTTGCTGTTGTTGGTCTGGGGAGTTGAACCGGCGACCTTCCAATCACAGGCCCACCTTCTTTAACCTCTGCACCACCACTCCCCCATCATTTAGTTTTATCAAGCAACACTGAAAATTTATTCCAATTTTGTTTCCAACTTGTTTGACTTTCAAAACTATATTTTTTAATGATTTTTGTCTCTTTTGAATTTAATATTAAAACAGATTTAAGAGAATCTTGTTTTGAAATTATGGATGGGAGGTTATGTTAAGTTCAAGGTGCTCAGTGAATCAGTCGTGAAACAGCTTTTTGACGTCAAACCATCTTTTGTTTTGTTCCTCCACTTTTTCCATGTGAGCAACATCCATACCAGTAGTTAAAATCAGTATCAAGTTTTAGAGGAAGCAAGTAATGAAACGGCTGCTCATCAAACACCGCTGATGTTTGCAATCACTGCCTTTGTTAAGGATTGTTGCAAACAACAATAGTGTAGATTATATTGAATGGAACCAATATGCTGCTGTAGTATTGAGATTATTTAAACAACACTGTAATTATGGCTTATTTTGAGGGATTCATAACTTTCGTATTCATCTTGCTAAGCTCGTGTTTCAAACATTTCATCCTGATCTTTCTGGATTGTAACTCATAATATAGAAGCCAAACATTTTATTTTTTATATTTTGAAAATTCTATAGATTGTATAGCATGTGCAAAAAGCCTGATGGGTGCGACTAATTCAAGATCTCAACATGTTTCAGTGTCGTTGTAATAAAAGTCTCAGAAGCATCTCTTCATCCAATTCGAAAGGTCAAAACATTTGGAAATCCTTCTCATAAAATCATTAATTTAATATGACCACAGAGAACACAGATGTGTCTCTGAATTATCCTGAAATGTCACATTATCTGTAAATGTGCAGCTTCGCAGCTAGCTACAGTTTGATTTGGCCCGACATTTGTACAAATGAGGAGGCCAGCCATGTTTGACCACCAACATCAAAACGTTGTCAAAACTAAGAGTGTGCAGGTCAAGCTGCTTTGGTGAAATACTTTGCTCGGGCATATGAGGATGAATGTGAGATGTAACTAAAGATGTAAAATTCTATATGAATACAGTTTTACAGCTAGAACTCCATGGAGTGTTAAGCTTGAAAGATGTGGACCACCATTAGCTGTCGTGTTTCCATCAGGTCTGAGATGATTTGTTTTAGGTTTTGATGTTGTTGATGATCGTCTTTTTAAACCAATGGGAAATAATTGAGTTGATTTTCTTGTTTTCAGGGGAAGTTGGTGTTTTCTTCCTCTTTTTGCCACCAGTCCAGTAAAAGTAGTACCTCATTGGGCTGCGACTGTTGGCGACTGACTTGACTGGACATTGCAAGATAATACAACTGGCAATGTGGCTGTGTTTTGCATGGCCAGACTTGGAAAAGCATGTCTTATTTTTGTGCGCACGACTCTCTAAAATGCATTTTTGACCGTACTTTATTTATTTATTATATTTATTTATTATTTTATATTTATTTATTTATTGACGTATTTTATTGCTCACTAGGCCTGTCAAGATAACAATTTTTGCTGGGCGATTAATTGTCTCAGAAAATATTGCGATAAACGATAATATTGTTTGAAATTTGACAATAATTATTTGTCAAATTTTAGAAGAAATGTTGTTTTTTTTGGAGTGTAGTACCTTTTTTGACCACATGATGGCAGTATAACACTGTTTGAAAGAGCAGCATGTCTCTAAGAAAAATGAGAGGGAGGGCCCATGACGTGACATGGGCTAATATGGGGACATGTTGGACGCGCAATGATTTGAGCTCTTTAGCATAGCATTTTCCACACAAAGCTTTTAAAGTCCAACACCCACCATGTTTTCAAATTGCATCGCCATTAATATTTATTAGTTTATTTAAAAAAAATACAGGAGCGATTACTTATATTGTGGAGAAATAACGGTAAATGTGTTATTTCATGATTTATAGCAGATTTTAGCATGCAGCTCTGGGAAAATCTGCTCCTCTCCATATATGGGCATTCACAAGGGCATTCACGTCACCAAAGTGACGCCTTGGAGTTACAGGCGAGCAGAGGAAAAGAAAAAGGAAGCATTTTTAAATATTCCCTAAAGCTGCCTGTTGATTAATCCTGCTGTCGCTCACTCATATTCTGAGCGAGCATCCACTTAGACATACTAGTTTAATTCGTTTGATCGCGACAAATTCATTCATTTCCGCATCGACTTTTTATTCTCCCCCCGTGACCAGAAAGGCAGTCAGAGCCAGCCGCGCAGCTGAGCTCTGCGTTCGAGCTCCCCGCGTGCTTCCCGACCCGTGCTCCTTGCAGCTGAGGAGAGCAAATGCATACACTCGAGGGAGCAAATTACACCGGCACGAGGAACTTCAAAGGAACGAGGAACGAGGAGCCAGGGACGCGCGCGGCTCGCAGCTCGCTCCTTTGGGCAGATGAGAGCAACAACAGGTCCGCAGCGGTGTTATAAAATAAATAATAAATAAAATCAGAGCGCTGGTCCATATACAGTACACACAAATGCACCAGGAAATATGCAGGAAATATGCAGTTTTCTCCTACTCTCTCTCATAAACCTCCATGGAAACGCACTCCTACCTTTCTGCTTTCTGGGTGGAGATGTCACAAAAGTCACATGACCCTTCGGGACTCTTCGGCCAGGTTTCCGGATTCATTCGGGAATGTTTTTTTTTTTTTTTTTTTTTTAACCCTCGCCTGGCCCAAATGCAAAAATGAAAATAAAATTCATAAAATACTACAGTAATTCTCCAATATGGTGAATTGTTACTGTCACGGTGGGTGTTGTCCTTTAAGAAAAAATCAGTAAACAAGTTCTCAGGTTCTTTTTGCAGAGGAAAAACAACTTAACAGTGAATTTGGAGCTTGACAAGACAGAGGTTTATTCCCGAGGTTGGCCTGCTAGCTTAGCTCATAGCTTAGCTTCTCAGCTTAGCTGCTTTTAATGATCCAAAAACGTGATGTTGGACAGTTAAAACAGATGTTAAAGAGAATAGTGAAAGCGAGGGAGTCAGTGAAGAGCACCGGAGTTGAGCCGTGTCTTCAGTAAAAAGCGAGAGATGAAGAAATGATGAAGCCGGTAAATGAAAATGAGGTTGATAATTTTCATTGATCATGTGATTAATTAATTTATTATTTATTGTGACAGGCCCATTGCTCACCTTAAACCATATCATACCATCAAATGCTGTAGTTTACTCTAGTAGAGTACACTTTAAAAGGAAAATGAGCAGATTTAGATTACTTTTTTTTTTTAGTTGCTGGTAATATATTTTTATATTATTTCTCATAGACTTTGTATTTAGATCTTGACATCAGGATTTTTTTGAGAGAAGTCTAGAGTTCTTGAGATGATTTCGAGTCACCCGCTTAAGCCTAGTTTCCTCAAATCATAGTGGTGATTAAAGATTAATCTGTTTGGTCCAAGGCCACCCCATGGTTCCGCCATTAAGCCGGGTCATGGATAAAATTGCTCCCTCCGCTCTCCAGGATTTGTCACTGTGCATGGCCTCAACAAGCAAAAAAATAAGTACAATTTTAAAATAAAAAAATAAAAAAACCTACATCTGTTATTTGTAATTCCTGTCCACTTGAATATGTTGCACCAAAAACATTCAGGTTTACCTGCACTCCCTGTTCAGTTCCAGTCCAGACAAACTTATCTCAAAAGCTGCAAACATTCATTATTAAAATCCTTCAGCGATGGCGGGCATCGGCATACTGCTTGTTTAGGCTTTAATGCCCCCCACCCCACAAATTAAGACTCTTGCACTGTTGCAATATGCTGCACATTTGCTCAAACATGCTGGTGAAGATTCTCAGTCGTCCAGGACATGATAAATCAAAAGGGCGTTCAATTCAAGATCAACTGGACTTTATTTGTAACAGAAGACGTTTCGCTTCTCATCCGAGAAGCTTTATCAATTCAATTTGCTCAAACACTTTACATTTACCTTAACTGTGTGTAGTTTAGGAATGGTGATATTGGCTAATTTTCCAGATTGTTTATTCCCAACAAGCAGATCTTTTTACCCTCCTCCTTGGATTATTTCTGATAAAAAGACGTTTCCTGTTTGATTTTTTTAAAATCTTTAACTGGGCTCGTCCTCGCTCATTTCAGCTCCGTATTATCTCAGCATGGGACTAAACATAATCCAATTGGAGAAATATGTCTTGCCTGGGTGCATGGTTTTTCTCCCCAGACAAGTGCAGAAGTGATAAACAGCAGGATGTTTGCAGCCTCTTTATTAGAATTGATCCGTGTGGTCTGTTTTGTACCAGAGGCGGTGTCATGACCTGCCAATCTAGTCTTCAAGTCCATGACACCCACCCGTCGATGCAGGTGTTTTCACATTACACACTGATTTAGAAGGCCCACCATAGTTAAGTGGCTTGTAAGTGCTTGGAGCGATATAATTATTATTTGGCAGCTGCGTCCTTCTTCGTCACTCCTCCTGAACGTTTATTTCCCAACAATTAAAACAGTCAATTACTCTTTCTTGTGTTTTTTGTTTATTTGGTTTCAAATCTTCTGCCAAATTCACTTCAGGCTCTTGGTTCTTCTTATGAGACTGAGGAAAAACAGGAAAATTGCTGAAATCTTTAGTGGAGGGGTGCACATCATCTGCTGCCTCCTTAATTACATTTTCTATTTTCTAAACACATAATTAAAGAAACTTTCTCAGGCATTTAAAAATGATTTTTAAACGTGGCCTTGTTTTGAATTTATTTTCCTTCTTGTGTTTCTGGCAGGCAGTAAAGTAAACATTGCTAATATTTCTTGATACAAAAAAAGTTCATTTTTAATAACCATAGACAGTATTGTCAAACATGTTAACTAGTTATTGATAATGATATGATGTTATTTTTGATTTTGTACTCAACATGTTGCTTCACTGTTTGTAATAACTTCTGTTTCGTTGTGAGTTGTTGTATTCAACATTAATTACCGCATTTTTCGGCCTATATGTCACGGTTTTCTTGCATAATTTACATGCCCTGCGACTTATACACTGAATCAACTTATTATTATTTTTCATTCAACCTTTATTTCGTCAGGGTAATCTCATTGTGCCTCGAGGACTCATTTACAAGAGCGACCTGCTACAAACTAAAGAATGATGACAACAATAACAGTAGAAATTTCCTTAAACAATCAACAATAGACAAACATAAGAGAGAAATACAATTTTTTATTTTTTTTACAAATTAAAACAAAAATAAAAAAGTATCAAAACATTATAAGGTAGATGTAGAAAATCAGTAACAGGAACATGTCTGCATTGGTTTTTGCCAGGATTCCAACAGATTCTTAAAACCATTTAGAGAGGCCAAGGCTGAGAGCTTTAAGTCTTTTTGTAAGATATTCCAGGAAGCAGGAACGGAGTAGGAGAAGGCCCTTTTGCCAAGTTCAGTCTTCACTGATGGAACACTGCAGGTAATCATGTCCTGAGAGCGCACACTGTAGCTGCACTCACGCAGAGACATGTAGGAGGAGATGTATGAAGGCAGCAGATGAAGATGTACCAGTGGAAGAGTCTGCGTGAAGTTAATGATGTCCAGTTAACCAGTGAATACAGAGTGCAGTGGTGGGTATGATAATCACAGCCAGTTATGAACCTTAGTGCACCATGATAGACAACATCCAACATCTGCAGTGTGCTTGTAGGACTATTATGAACTTATGTATGTTTTTTCCCCATATGTATAAACCAATTTTTGGCTAAGCTATGACTGTTTTTGTTTATTCTGACATTGAAAATATTGAACACTACCAGTTTCAGCCGCTAGATGGCACTCGAGTAGTATGGCATGCCGTTGTGTCATGTAATAGGTAAAAGTGGCTACAGTATTAATAATAATAATAATAATAATAATAATAATAATAATAATAATAATAATAATAATAATAATAATAATGAATTCAATTTACACCACACTTTTCATTAATAAAAATCTCAAAGTGCTAATGACACGATGGACTTGCCATCGCCTGCCACCTTTGTCCAGCTCCGGGATCATGCCTGGAGCAACCGTGAAATCAGCTTCATTTCGCTGCACCGCCCCGGCAAATTGCAGCTGATATGACAGTTGAAGTGCATTTACTGTATTAGGTAAAAGTTCAACTGAGACACACCTTTGCTATACTGTCAAGCAAACAGATACAGTACTTGTTTTGGTTGCTTATCTATTACAATTTTGAAGAAATGCACAGCGTTCCTCCTTCCTGATTTCCTCCCTCTTCACACTCCTGTAGCACAGAGGCAGCAAATGCTTTTGAAATGCAGCTGATTTGGCCATCAAAGTGCATTCCCCGTGGCTCAACGAGGCTAGCCTGTATAAATAAAGGTTGAATGAATTTATTAAAGAAAAGTTAAACTGAGACAGAACTTTGCTAGTATTTTGAGCAAACAACTACAGTAATTGTTTTTAAGTGTTAATCTTGTTAAATTCTTGTTACAGTCCTCCCATGCACACTCCCACAGCTGCCATTTGGCAGCCAATCGATTTTTGGCACATCACTGGCTCACATTTCCAGGTTCAACCCACATTTCTGGGTTGTAAGTGGTGATGCATAATACATGTAGATGCAACTTATACGACCAAACTACGTACTTATATATTTTTTTTCCACTTTATTGGACATGTTTGGACTGAAGTGTCTTATATGGTTGAAAATCCGGTAGTAAATTGACAAGAAAAATCTGTTACTGTCTGATCTTTATTCAACCCATTTGACAGCAGCTCCTTTTAAGGAAATACATTCCCTGCCTTAAAAACCAGACTGAAACCATTTGGACTTTAATTAATGCCTATTTATCACTAATGAGTGTCTTTATCACATCGCTAACCCATTTGACAGCAGCTCCTTTTAAGGAAATACATTCCCTGCCTTAAAAACCAGACTGAAACCATTTGGACTTTAATTAATGCCTATTTATCACTAATGAGTGTCTTTATCACATCGCTAAGTGCTAAAATGTTTTAAACTATACTTTAAGCTCTTAGCTAATGACAAAGTTGTTCCCAGTTAGTATAATCTCCCTGCTCTCTGTCTCGTTGCCAAAATCTTCCAGTAGACCTGAGTCCATCCATCAGAGCCAGCTCCATCCAGACGAAGCGGGCAGTCAAATCAGAAATATTGTGTATTTTATAATGGGATGGCCGTAATGATCTTCGCAGGTTGAGGTGTTAATTCAATTCATCCATCACCCACTCTCATGAGACCGTTGGCCTGCTGTGACGAGGCGCTGCTCCGTGATAATAAAGAGGAACCGTGTGTATCATAGGGAACAAATGAGGGAGATAACTGCTCTGAACTAAAGGCACTGTTAAGGTGAGCCAGAAGAGTGTTTCCTCATGGGTGTTAATGTGAAGTCAGGGCACTTTTTATTTTAATTTTATCCCCCCATATAACTTAATCTGTAAAATACACAGCTGGATAATGTTAGACATCTGAGTTGGTGGGGGATTAAAAAAGAATGTGACCTGTCAATGTTAAACACAATTAAATTCAGTTTATTTACTGTATGTATGTAGCATCAAGTCCCAACAGAAGTCATCTCAGGGC